>JAECUM010027468.1:0-18060 GCA_016617855.1 Megalonaias nervosa
AAAAAAAAAAAAAAAAAAAAAAAAAAACTTACCATGATGTTCAGTGAATCTTTTGTTCATGAAGATGAATGAAATGCTCCAAATAATATGCAAATAAAATAAAGATAATTCTATTTCTAGTATTTTGGTCCAAATCTGAAGTTTCTAGCACTGTTAGTTCAAAAGTTCTAATAATTTTACTAAAATTGGACAACAAAACACCTGGAACAATTTGTCTACTTCACATTATGAACATGTACTTCAGCGTGCAGTTTCTTATGAAAACTTGTCACAAATTATCCTAGAAATCTTTCAGTAAGATAAAGGTAATTAATCAGTACAATTTTTGTTCCGATTTTGAAGTCCACATCATCACTATGTCAGTAATAACAATATCATAAATCGTGACTGTAACCGAGGTGAAAAATCATCCCGGACCCATTCCTCTTGAAAGCCTTCAAAGTCAGCTTCATTCTCCGAATCACTGTCGAAAAGTGCATGAAGCCATGCATCATCTCTTTCATCAACTTGATTCAATTTTAACCCGTCATTTAAGTCAATATTATCATCAGAATCATCCAAATCGTCAACATCAGTGTCACTACCCTTGCTATCAACATCCATGTTTACACCTGAGTTGTCGTCCATCATTTTATCGATCGATTTTCAAGCCAACAATTTCTTTTCCAACCACGTTTTTCTTTTAAATTTCACTACACATGCGTGCTTTAACCATTTCCTGTGTTGGTGAAGAAGTACACATATATGTGTGATGTATAACACGTGTTTCTAGAGACGCTATACACATACGTAATAGAGTACGACTGTAGTCGTATTCAGGATAAAATGGGATACTATGACCATAGGCGTATTCAGGATAGAATGAGGTATTACGCCCGTAGTCGTATTCAGGATAAAATGGGTTAACTGAAAGAAGTTGTCTAGTCTCTGCATTTTAATATTAGTTCTACATCACACATTATAATATGAGTTCTACATCACACATCATAATATTAGTTCTACATCACACATTATGAGTTCTACATCACAAATTATGACATCACAAAGCATCACACATTATAATACGAGTTCTACATCAAATGCCTGGACCAGGCTTGTGAATGACTTGCACATTGGGTAAGAAAGAAGCCTAATTGATTTGGCAGTCAAAGATCAAGGTCACTGCCTAATGACCTAAGTTCTGGACAGAGTATTTCGACTAGAGTTTGTGGAGGGCTTGCATTTAAAGTAATGAAGAGGCCTTATGATTTTGGGGTGAAAAGTCCAAGTGAATTTTATTAGCAGGAAATGTATTGTACATAGGACATGTAAAGAACATCTTTGTTATATCAGTATAATTTTGAGAAGAACTGCAGCTTTAATGGATTCTAATTGATTTCCATGTTACCATCAAAAACCATTTCTTCAACAACCATAAAGGATGGTAATGGACAGACAGTAATTTTCTTTTGTCATTTTATAATTTATTTAATGGTTAATGATGAATTAATAAGCTGTGATCAAACATATAAGAAGAAAGAAAAGAAACCTAAATGTTGAAACTTCTATTTTCTTTGAATTTAGAGGAAAATTAATATGTTACAGTTTTTCATCAATATGTGAATTTTTTAAATTTTATCAACCTTTCCATTTAAATTTACCAGGCTTACCAGTCACTCCGCCATATTGTGAAGTTGTCCCGATTAGAAGTTCCCCAGGAAATAATCGATGCAATAAATCCAGTTAAGGACAACGATGAAGCCATTCGTAACTTTGGCATAGATCACGCAGTTTCCATGATAAAAGATCTGTTTGCAAGTGGACTTGTTAATGGCATTCATTTCTACACATTAAACAGAGAAGTGGCTACAATAGAAATTCTCAAAAGGCTGGGTATGTGGTGTGAAGATCACACACGAAGATTGCCATGGAAAACAACAGCCAATCACTCCAGAGCATGTGAAGAGATTCGGCCAATATTTTGGAGGTGTCGACCAAAGAGCTATGTGCACAGAACATCAAACTGGGATGAGTTTCCAAATGGCCGCTGGGGAAATTCATCGGCACCAGCATTTTGTGATCTCAAGGACTATTACCTGTTCTATCTTAAGAGTAAATCACCTAAGGAGGATCTACTGAAGATGTGGGGTGAGGAGTTGATGTCGGAGAGGGATGTGTGGAATGTATTTGCATGCTACATCAGCAGTATGGCAAACTCTAAAGGTGTCAAGGTCAGTTCCAACCTCCAGTTCAGTTTTTTTTTATTGCAGAAGAGGCATAGATGTGGAATGAATATCACTTAGGACAGTGATGTTAAAATTGTTCTTGTAGCTGTCATAGGAAATTATGTGTTGTTGCATAGACATTTTCCCACAAACTTGCCTGTTTTGAAACTTGATGGGTGCTTTTGTCTTTAGGAATTACTTCTCATTTTTACAGAAGGTAGGTCAAAGTGTACTACTTTCCCAAGTGGGTCAAATTTAACTATTTTTCACAATCCAGACATTGTATCAAGTTTTGCCTCAAATTTCTCTTGCACTGTTCCATGTTCAGTCATCAGATTCGGTAAGTGCATTCATAAATTGAAAGCAGATAATCATATCTTGAAAAAACATCAGATCAAAGAAGTGCTTACTAATTAAATCCAGAATTTCTATTGATTATTAGTCTTGTTATATTAGTAAATAGTATTCATTTGTTACGGCAGGTGAAAAAAGAACTATTGGTGAAGTGAATTTTAATTGCATTAGTAGGCTGGTAAAGTTCACCACAGTATACTACATTGCCCAATACAATCCTTTTACATGACACCACATGGCATCTGATACTTTTAACAAATGTTTTTCAATACAATTGTTACACTGAGTTCTCATTCTTGTGTCCCATTATGACATTGCAAGAAAGACATGGGCAGTTCCTATCGTTATTCCTCTGTAATGATATCAGACAGACGGCGTTAAGGTATATGGTAATTCAGTCACATATGTCTAAAATAGGTCAAGCTAGTGCACTTGACTTTAAGACTTTATTATGTGCATTCAGGGTTTTTGGTTCTTCATCATAGTTAGCATTGGTGGTTGTCAGTGGCAGTCTGAATTCTCAGATTGTGTCACTTCAATTAAAACATCTTGGTCAGCTGAAAAATTAGAAACATACTGTTTGTAGAATTTCACATGGATTTTGTTGACATCTGTTAGTATAATGTATTTTCGAGGTTGTATAAAGGATGTAAAGGATAATATTTTTTTTTACAGAAATAAATTTGCAGAAATGCCTAAATCAGCAAAAAATTAAAACTTTTATTGAGAACAATTGTGAAATTAAGAGGAAAAGAAAGGAAATTATTAATGGGTAGTTACTGAAGTTGAATAGAATTCAGAGCCAGGCAAGTTGATTGCAGTGGCCTTTTCTAGTACACTAGATAATTGGTTGCCAATCTGTGGGCCAGGGGGTTATTCAGACCTACCAACCGTTTCGATTTTGTCATAAGTCTTAAGGAAATGACCCGTAAAATATGGGCTTGTGGAATAAAAACACAAATTGCGGAAATATGATCGTTTGTGCTAAAATCTGGATACTTACTTGTTCATGTTTGATTTGGATCCGGGTTTCATAATAGGTGCAGTGGAAGTGATCAGTGACCCAGACTGACTTTACAGGAGTACCACAGATGCTTTAGACCGTGCATATTTTGTGATGCAAAGCATCTACATGTTCAAGCTGTTGCTTATTTTTTATTTATAAAGGCATCCAACAATTGACATGTTGGGACAAAAGGTGATAATAAACCTCTTAATAAGTTTTAATACTGCAGAGGAATAAAAGGGAATTCTTGGGGGAAGGGGGAAGCAGGAAGGGCAACAGTTACGTTTAGTGGACATCATGTGTTGATTTGAGTATGTCACATGGTGGGAACGATGATTCCCATCACCACAGCCCATGTGTAATTCTTTTCATAATGATTGTGTCAAGTTGAGAGATATAAAGAAGCCATTGCACTCTGTAGAGTTTGGAACTGCAGTTTTTGAAACTGTACTCGAGTAATTAAGTTTCAAGTAAACTTTACAAACTTTTGAGTTTCACATGATGTTTACTGTTGCTGTACAAGTCTTGAATCACACTTGTGGACTTAATGCATATTTTCCAGGTTGACAATAGCATTTCATTATAAACTGTTACACCTTACTGAAAACTGGTACAGCTTATGGAAAAATATCAACAGCCTTACTGAGAAGGTCTTGTTAGGGTTGACAGGTCTGGGTTATTCGAAGGGAGCCTAATAGTACAATTATTAGCATGAGGGATTTCAGAAATTTTATTTGAAGTTAACAAGGCCTCCTTGTACTTGAAAAGGTTGGGAACCACTGCATTAGATAATTGTACATGTAAGTAGTTTTCAGGGGAATATTTAGTGACTACATAGAACATTCTAGACCTAGTGTCATTAAAAGTTTTTGAAAGTCACATGACTATGCAGTAGATATTGTACTGAACTAAAAATTTTGTATTATAGTACTATGTACCTCAAGTTTGTGTGCTAATATGCAATGCGCTAACACAGAGCTACTCCATCTTATAGGTCTCAGGTGAGACATCATTTAACAGAACATATTTTTAATGCATATTCAGATTAGTGAGGAGGTTTTACTAGGATCTAGGAGGTTTTTCATGGATCTAGGAAGTTTTTTTGTGAATCCAAGAGGTTTTGTTGGATCTAGGAGGTTTATCTACGATCAAGGAGATTTTTCTAGGATCAGAAATTGAATATCGACACATTATTTTGAACAAAAGATTAATTATATTGGTTAATAATTTTTTGCAATAACATGTTAAAATTGGGCATTTTGTATGATTATCAGGTATTATAACTATGGAAAAGGCACATTATAAGACTACCTACCATCTACCCCAAATTATTCCCTTTTAAGAACCAAGGGTGTCAACTGTGTAACTTTTATTACTTCTGTGGACTATATGTTGGATGTTTTGAGCCCGATGACAACATTTTATAATGATTTGTATGGACAAATATTGGTTTCCCAACATTTGATCAGTATATACTGTATTTGAAATCCCTTTTCTTTTCAGGTGACAAAAATTCCCTGGGATGATGAAGAGCTGTCGCCTGAGACACAGATTATTGCTACAAACTTGCATTCCATCAATAGTCGGGGAGTTCTGACTATCAACTCTCAGCCAAACATCAGTGCTGCACCATCCAATGATCCCAAAGTGGGATGGGGATATCCTGATGGATACATCTTCCAAAAGGTAGGAGTTGATGTCAAATTGTCAGTGCACACTTGCAAGATAAACCAAACGTGTCTCAAAAAGAATGATTTTTGAATTTGCTCAAGTTAGTATCATATATACTTTCATATAAATGGAGTGCAATTGCAAAGAATGTAAATCCTAATTGACCACCACATAATACAATGGCAGATCAGGGTCTGTGTTGTTTGTTCTACTGATTACTCCTTACAAACTTCATAGAACCAGATCTGCCGACACGTTCATTGACAGGTCTGTGTGTTGTTTGACTCTATTTATAAGCGAGTATAATTAGTAATTCATTTACATTTTTCTCGTCATGTGATCTTTAGTTGTTGTTGGAGTGATTGATTATATTTGTGACCAAGGCCATATGAAAGTTGGGGAAAACAGTCTGTTTGATATTTAGAGACATTGACAGTGGTAGTACCTCTTGCTGCATTGCTGTTTCCTGATTTCAGGCTTATTTAGAATTCTTCACCAGTAAGGAGAATGTGCAAGCCTTGAAGAAGTTGCTTCCGGAGTATCCACTGGTGAACTACCACATCATCAACCATAATGTAAGTCACATTGTTTTTACTCTTCTGGATGTTCAGCACAATGTCTCATCCACCAGCTGTCAGTGATGTTAGACTTTTAATAGACAAATCATATACCATAAACATAAAATAATAACACCATAACAATTAAGTTTAGACACCTTAGAAATGTACACAAACTATCAGTCATGTTAGAATTTTAATAGACTGTTAGCATATCTTGTACCATAAACATAAAATAATAACATAGTAACAGTTAATTTTGGACGTCTGCCATTAGACACCATAGAAATGTAAGCAAAGCATTGCTTAATCCTCTTTGATCACTAATAAGCCTGTATATAAAGTAACTCTACATAGTCTTTCCAGTAGCCCTGTTCATTTCTCAATTTCCTACTTTTTCCTATTTTTTTGTCCAACTTTCTATTTGTCCCTACTTATTCCAAAATGGCCCTTCCATTCCCTCTTTTTTGTCAGTTGTATGTTGCAGTTTGATTTGACATGACATGAACAGCCATATTGAAGCAAATTCAGATATGGTCTGTCTGGAGTGGAGTGGGGTGTTCAGTACGATTGAGGCAACCTGGACTAAGGATATAAGTAGTATGATAGTGTATGCTTTTCTTCAAGTTTACAAAGGTAAGTGGGACCCCAGGTGACAGAGTGTTCTAAAGCACTCACCTTTACCAATCACTGCCATCTTACCTATGTCCATGTAGGTTTGAGTCTCAGGCTCTGCCAATGTGGATATGTGAGAAACTTGCTAATACCTTTCCATGGGTAGAATGTTCTTACCAGGGATTTTCTGGGTTCTTTCTCCAATCAGTTATACTAGCCACCTTGTATAACAAAGCTTGTGCTGAAAAGTGATGTTAAACCCAAAACAACTACAACAACAATGAAGGTAAGTCACGTCCAGGTCTTATTTGTTTCCAGTAATTGACATAAATTTCATCCTTTCTTTCTTTAAAATATATCTTTATTTTCCTCTACTTTTTCCCAACTTTTTTAGGCAGTTTGGCATGGTGGAACACATTTTACATAATGGTGAAAGAGGTTGAAGATATGAGTTCTGTACATTGCTAATGTGTCAGATTTAGTATACTTGTAAAATTAAAATTATGATTACTTGCAGCCATTCAGGTGTATGAAAATGAAGAGTTGTCTTATTGTTCTTAGTCTTGGCATATAATCTTACACCTACATATGTCTTAATAAGCACAACCCGATCTTTTGAGTCAAAACTTGCCATAAAAATATCCCGACAGAGTGCACATTTGTCAATCCCAGCATGCCATGTGGCAGGGAAAGAGCTGTTAAAATTCTGTTTTGAATTGATTTTCTTGGTACTTTCTGCTGATGTCTAACTGCCTTTTCACTTTGTGGGTTCAGCTTCAGGTTATATTGGTCTTAAAAATGAAACTAAGATATACTTCATGCAGCATGATGAAATTGGAAGAGATAGTAACCTCTGAAGTGGAGAGAGTGCAACATAGAACATCGACAAAGGGAGATAACTATTCTCGTTTGGCCATAAATGTGATGCCATTGGAGTGTTTATTATGTTGTGCTTCAGCATAACAAAATTTACCCTCCAATTTTTTTTTTAAAGCATACTATGTTGGGTATTGTGTCAGATATTGTGGGTAAAAAATAAATATGACAACCACTGGCTTCAGAGCTGTCACCTGTTTTGCCCCACCCTTTACTCCACTTGATTATTAGTGTTTACTTTTAACAACAAACTTCATATTTTATATTTGGCTTCAGGTATGTCACCATGTCTGCATTTTATTTCTATATCCCAAAGAAAAAAAGCAATTCTCTTATGTTTGCATAAAAATGTATGGAAGTGTTGCATGTACTGTCAATAGATGCTGGCTTAGTTTCATTGTATTGCAGATATTTTTAAAATATTATAGATAGTTAATATTACAGATAGCTTGTTAGTATTATAGATAAATCATTAATCCAGTATTATAGTTTGTTAGTATTTTAGATTAATGTTAAGTATTGTAGATATATGGCTAATATTAAAGATGGTTAGTATTATGGATAGTTGATTCATTGGCCAATATTACATAAATGTTGTTAGTAATGTGCTTGGTTTTCATGTAAATAACAACATAATCCAATAACTGAGAAGTCATTTGTGCTCAATCCCACAGCTTTGCAAATTTTATATTTGCATTTTTTTTAATGCAGGGTGATTCTGACTACACCAACTGTGATCAGAATGAACCAATTGCTGTTACCTGGGGAGTCTTCCCTGGGAAGGAGATAATACAACCCACGGTGGTTGATCCAATTGCTTTCAAATTCTGGAAGGTAAAAGTTTTTAATATATTTGTCTCAAGCACTGAATAGGCCTGACCCCTACTGTAAATAATATATGGAAAATGGATGATGTTAAAATGGCTTTCTTATTTCAAAGTTGGGGTCATTGAAGGAGGTGGGGTTGAACTTTATTAAATCATGAATTTACTGGATAAATATGATGTGCACACAAAATGTCATTCTGTCTTCAGAAGAGGGGTCATTCATTGGGAGGGTTTGAACTTGATCCTTCATTTTTGTTGTAGAAATGATTTAAAGAGTTGATTATTAATGGACAAGTACATAAAATGTCATTCTGCATTCAGAAGAAGAGTGATTAGGGGTTGAACTCCTTTTCAGATAAAGATTTCTCTGCACCTTACAGAGGTCATGTTAATGTCAATACCTATAGATATACTGTGTTGTGTAATTTGAAACTTCAAAAATGAAATCTGACCTTCAAACATGTTACCACTGTCTTTGTCCTCATTAAATTCCGAGTTCCTGTAACAAAATTTCAAAGTTCATTCAGGTAAGCAATATATAAGCTGAAGTTTAATTATAACAGGCCATGCCATGTTGTTTCTATACTGGTACCATGAGAATTAAACTAATTTCCTTTTCTCTTCTGGTAATATCAAACTGGCACATCTCAGTGGTTGTAATTGTTGACATGTGCACATTTTTAGTCAACTCTACATTCCTCATATTGCTAATATATTTTTGTATTTAGTACATTTATGCAGGCTGAATGTATTGAGATGTATATTTATTAAAAAAAAGTATGTATGCATAAGTATATTTGTAAATCATTTCTACTTCCCACATATTTATACAAACTCCATGTGAGAACCACTTTTCTTAATTGGAATTTTATAAATGTTGACAACTGTTTGAAAAAAAAGACATTTTGAAATAGATAAGTTAATTTATAATTGAATAATACACAAATACTAATACTGGTATATTTCTTTTATTTTTGTGAGAAGGCTTGTGTTCAATCTCAACAGACTGGTCAAGGACAGAAAGTGTTGTTGTCTTGTCATGTCTTTCACAAGTGTGACAGACTTAATTTTTTAAACGGTATAGGCACAATCAATTAGATGAAATTTGTGGCTAACAATTGTTAATTCTTTTTATGTTTGCTTGTTATAAAAAAACATTTCTGATATTTTTGGACTGAAAATGCAGTCTTTTTTTACTGGTACTTGCAGACTAGAATCCACTTGTTTTCTCTCATGCAAACATGCAGTACAATCTGGTTATGTTCAGTTAACCTGATGGTGCTAAGAAGACAGTAACTGAATGTGTCGGTTACACATCACCAACACAATGCCATGTATGGGAAAATGGCAAATCTTGTGTTTCTGACAACTTAAGGAATTTTAGAATGATTTCCCCTAACTTTTGTGACATAAATAAAATTATCTTTTGATTGAGTACATACCATAGCCTGGATTTTTCCTTTAAAAAATTCTCCAAGTCTCCAGTGATAATCTAAAGAATTTTTTTAAATTATTGATTGAAAAATGGGATTTTTTTTCTTTTCATTTTTGAGTTAATTTCTACTTGAGAAAATAGCAATGTCAGGCTCGGTAGAAAAATATTCACATGATGATCAGAGGTACAAATACATTTTTATGTTTATATTAAATACATATATTCTTTAATTAACTGATAGGATGAGGCATTTGCCTTGTGGATTGAGGGTTGGGGAAAGCTGTATCCAGAAGGCTCAAAGTCAAGGGACATAATCCAGAACATACATGACAACTACTACTTGGTGAACCTTGTGGACAACGAGTTCCCCAAGATGACTTGCCTTTGGGAGATTATCGAAAGGATGCTAAAACTTGCTGGGGAAATGATGATCAAAGAGGTGGAAAATAAGTTGTAAACTGTAATGACTGGAGTAGCTTGAGATCTCAGTTGGTAAGAAATGTTGACATTTAATTTAGAGTACTTTCTTTTCACAATCCTTAAAGCCACGGTGATGAAGAGATGGCAGTTTAATAATGGTAAAATTTTAGTATGCAGAGCTAACTTCCTTTTAGGACTGTTCCAGTAAAACATATATCCCCCTGGGGATGGCACTTCAAAAAAACTTCCGTAGGAGGTTGCGTTTCAAACTACTTTGATTCTGACAGTGGAGGGGTGATTAGGAAAATCACTTCTGTTGTGGGTTGTGTTAACAAAATGAGAAATCGCTGGTGGGGTTGTCAGAAGAAAAAAACCCCGAATATATATTTAAAATCGCATCTAATCCCCTCCTAGCGGTCTAATGTGAATAAAAAATTGGGTCAGAAAATGATGCCAGAACACGCGAGTGCACCTAATTTGTACAAATTCGCATACTTTTAAAGCAGTGATACACGTTCTGCAAATTACGTCAGCGTCACAGATATAAAAAGTGCTTTGCGCAGTATGCAATTTTTATTCCACTTTTAGCTTTAAAAGTGCATTTCGCGACATAATTCGCGCTGCCAGTAGCAGAGCTTGATGTGACATCCAGATTCAGGAAGGCGAACGTTGAAATAGCTGGATACTTCGGTTTGACATGAATGGCTGTTAAACTAAATTGGATTGGTTCATTGGGCCCTGGAACATGCATTTTACGGTAGTTTAAACCTTACTTTCATCATGGAAGTTTTACAAATGCGTGTTTCAAATAAGGGCCACACAGGAAACCAGAATGGCTGAATCACAGCAGGGTTTGTCATCAGACGACGTTTTCAGGCAGCAAATACTGGCTGGTGATAGCTATGATGACAATGAATTTCATGTATATCAGTCTGTTGGACATTGGGAAAACGTCACTGGAAATACCAGTGTGTGATTTTGAGCCCAGAATTGATGTTGAGTGCGAGTCTGATGTACGTGTTGTATGGACAGGATGCCAGTTATATTTATGCAAGATACCCATGTCTGAACAAGCAGACTATGGGAATGTTGGACTTAAAACCCTAATATAGCATTATGGAAGAGAAAAAATCTTGCATAACAGGCAGCAAAGCGATGATTCAAGGAAGTGAATCTTTGGCAGAGTTCATGTTAGTGAAAACTTTTCTTTTTGGAATAGAGATATCCAAGAGAGAATACCCATGGGGCCATACCTGTGGGATGTTGAAAATTGCACAACCATAAAGAACAGTAACTTGTTCAAGCTAGTTATGCATATGCGTTTCAGACAGCCGGCAATGAACGGGAGTTCTCAGCACAGAATAATATTCGTACACAGGAGGAGAATCATATTAAATTCAGAAACAATCAACAGATTAATGCTCATAGGGAACATCAGAGAATCCCCATACAAGATAATTAAGTGTGTGTAGATCTCTAGTTGGCAGAACCACTATGGCAACAAAAGAATAATGAGACTAACTTTCATATCATGCAGATGTATTACCAAATGAAGTACATGCTCTCTGTGTGCAAAAATTAAATGACATTAAACATAAGAAACTGACTGAAATGTGTAAACTCAAAGCAAGATGGATAAAATGTGTCCTGTTTGTGTTTGGTTATTCCTATGTATATTTTGAGGATGTTGATATTTTCTGCAGACCCTTTGGCACTTAGTTCCAAGCCATCATTTGGTATTTGTATTACAAATTAGATTACCATTATCTAGTACACAACATTTTGAAGCAGTGTCATTAACTAACGATGAAATTGATGAAAAAATACTTGATGTCATTCTGATATATGGATTCTTTACTACACTACTAATCTGTTCATCCCGATTCTTTTTTACCATCTCCTTTAGTTTTACTGGTGCCAATACTTTTAATAAAATTGTAACTTCTATTTTCTTACAATCTAAATATTTGTGATCATGTATTATTGTCAGAAGGTAAAATGTGCTTAGTTTTGTTGGTAAATCTAAAACTATTAATTAGCAAGGGACTAAAGTAAAAAGTGGGTCAACTTCATGTGTGCAAAAATTATTGCTATATTACAGTGTTGTTAGAAACAACAGAATAGTTGTACGAGATGTATTTTGTAAAGTTGTAGAACCAGCACTCATATTTTAACCACATATTCCATTTAAATAATACTATCATTATTTCTGCATATTCCTATCAGTTTTTCCCAAGTGGTATTGATTTCCTGATCTGATGCTGTTTGTTTCTTGTGCAATTTTTACACATCAAGAATTCTCAGTATCATTAAAAAACTGTAATTGGCACCAAATTGAGTTGTTTGAGAAGAAATTCATTTTTTAACCCAAAAATCACTGAAGCTATGAGTTCTGGTATTAAAGTCTCACATTAAATATCATTTAAAGTAGCCATGATAGTAATTTAGGATGCAACTGTTCTAATTTCACCTTTGGTATATTCAAATCTTGAATGTGATGGAGGAACATGGCTCCAAAATAAACACATCTATTTTAGAACCTGTTCATTGACTATGAATCAAGTATATAATCCGAGTCCAACTGAATTGTTAGAAAAATTATAATTCTTTTGACAACATCGTAATTAGCTATCAAATATGGAGTAAGCCTATGGTCTTTCTGCCATCCTAGCGAAGACCCCACCACAACCACGTGACCATGCCCAATGACATCACAGTAATAATCGCTATACAACTAGAGATGACATCTCTTTGAATATTTTGATTTCATTAGAGCCGTAACAGAATCGAACAGTAAGAAAGAGTGTCAGATATTCAAGTGTTAAGGAGATATTTAACAATGGGTATTCCTCCTGCCACCACTTCCTCATTGTAGATCACACACACACAAAACTTAGATTAAATCCTGAAATCCTGGCAGCATCCCTGCAGGGGAGATAACTTGACCATTTTTATTTTGATTTTTTGGTCTCTGGTTATCCCATGGTATTTCTGTTACTTGAACATTATCTTACAGTGTGTCCAGTCAGCATGGTCGAAAAAAGCATACAGACATTGAGAGTTGTTGAAGGACTCGCATTACTACAGATATGAAAGAACGAGAACCATACTATAAATCAGTGAAGATAAAATAGAGTATACATGGTTTGACTGTCCCTGATTGGTTGATAATGAAAGTAAGATTTTAGTAAAAAGAATCTTTCGAGAGCTTGTCCTCCTTGTAACTGAAAAAAGTCAGGGACATTGTTTTATTAACATAATTTCCGTCCCTTTACAGACCTGAGTTTGGAAGACTCGTTATTGAAATCAGCAGCTAACTCTTTGGTGTTAGTATTGTGCAGCTGTTATGGTTTTCTTTTCACAAAAGCTCTTGTCATAGATGTGTCTATACTGATACAAATTTGATCATGAGCACTCGAAATTTTAAGTTCTTGAATTTTAATATCATGGTGTTTGCACAGGTTTACAATGGGAACTGAATTAATACAGCGAGTCTTGAACTCTTGAGTTTTGTGCAGAAACATGGAATCCAAGCAGAATACATCCAGAAATGTAGAGGTTTTCTATCTTGGATTTAGTCTCCCCATTGCATTTCACATTGATATGCATAGTCACAAACAATTAGTATAGTAGTAGGAACAGTACGTGACAAATGTCGATACATATCATAAACATGACAAACAGTATGTGGGGGGACAAGAGCATAAGAACAGGCTGGAATGGAGAAGTATAATAACAACAATAATGAGTAGAAGTGTGCCTCTTTCTTGATGTGTGCAACATTATTTTCTCAGTTTCAGTAAGAAATTACATCAAAGGGAAGACAATAAAGGATGTACAGTTAACTAAACCACGTGAATTTAGCTACTCAAATCCATTTTAACCTTCTGGTTATATCTGTTCTGGTCTGTTTCTGTCCATTCTGGTGATTATGACCACTGAATCAATATGGTTGGATAAAAATTTGGCAAATTGAAAGATTGAAAAATCTTTTGGCAGATTATGATTATACACTCTACTTCTGCCTGAGAGATGTGAATAATTTCATTTCTTGGTTTGTTGATTCTGGTTGTTGCTCAGTTCAAATGCATCATTGAAAAACACTGATGCATTCTCATACTTTGTTACAAATATTTATTACAGACGCACATCTCTAGATATCGGTGAATATAGCTTGAATAAGTTAAAACAGTTCTGGTTGGAACAATGGACATTGTTAGAGAAACTTTAAGTGAGCTAAAATGTAAACTTTTTGGCAGCGTGTGATGCAGGATTGCTCAAGACTTCTCCATCTCATATACTCACCGTGAAAAATCCATTTGTACCAACTGATGATGACTTTTAGGTAACTGTCAGAAAGGTATAATTGACAATATTCAAAGGTCTACAAAAATTACTGGAGTCAAAATTTACAAACTCGTACAGCTGTGGCAAAAATGATGGACTAGTACCTTTGCTGCTGTTGCCACAGTTGATTAGTTAGTTGATTTACTTTGGTTTGGTTTGGGTTTTTTGGGGCGGGTGGGTGGGTGGGTAACAGTGTATTAGGTGGAGGAAGAACCCCGAAAGACCACCAACCTAAATTGGTTGAACTGTGACAAAAACTCACTCTGTGGGATGTGCTAGTGATCTGTAAAAGCAAGCACATACACTTGGGCATATGGAGCCTCTGTTGATTTGATGTTTATCTCCAACAGCCGAAGTCATTTAGACATGAAATCTCAGGTTCGGGTAGATCATTATGGCCTTTACACCATTTTCAAATCAAGAGAATCTATAAATGGCAGCCAGTTTTACTGCTGAAGAAAATTCAAGTACTTTTGAAACACCAAACACCACTTATGTAGAACCACTGTCCTTGCACAAATAACTGGCAACATTCTCATTTACACATTGGAGGCAAGTAATCACATGACAAGCATCTTGTACTACTCTGCCATGGAAGCCCCTCAGATCTGTATCACAAGACAAGCATCTTATACTCTGCCATGAAAGCCCCTCAGACCATAGGTATAAGTCTCGTATGAAAGACTAGAAGTGGGAGATAGAACCTGTGACAACTGGAATAAAAGTGCAGAATGTTACTGCTAGGCCATCAGTGATGATGATGATGATGCTGTTGACAATACAGTTAACTGAATGACATTGATTTTACAAGTACTCTGGGGAAAAAATTATTCCTTGACTTTCCTCCATTTTTTAAAATCTAATTTATGATATAAAAATGTTTGACTTTCTATATTTCTTTTTTTAAAAAACTTTATATTAGTCTTGCAACAAGGCATAAAAATAAGCCGTCGGTAACTGAAATATGTGTTCTTACAAGAAATGATACAGTGTAAAAAGTAGGCAGAAATAATGCAACATCACTTTCACAGGCAATAATGATTTTTTTCTGACAAATCATGTATTTTAAGTTTACCAAAACATTTATTGAAAAAAATAACAAGGGAATCATAGCATCTGACCACACATTTAAAGCAATATAAGATTTAACTATTATTCTAATCAAAAGCAGCATACCTGAGAATAAAGAAAAGTAGCAAAACATAGTGATCACTTTAGCAAACACAGTTTAGTAAGGATACAAATTCATGATTTCTGTATTAGAATAGAAATTCCTAATATAAAATCTATATTCATGGACATTAAATTAGTAGGTATTAAGGGACTGATCAATGACATCTACAAATAATAAGCCACCAAGAAAATTTGCGATTTCACAGTATCAGAGACATACATGGCTGACAGACAAACAAACAAAAGGACAAAAGATCGATTATAATGAATGAATACAAATAAAAATATGCAGTAGATTTTATGATCTGTAAGAATTCAGTAGATTACCTCCAGCCAGCTGTCATTTAAATCGCTTCTATCCCCAACCCAATATTAAAATCGCTTCTACCACCCACTAACCCATAGCCAGAAATCATGTAAAAAAAAAATATGCTTCTGTAGGGAGCAGTGTTTTTTGATTAAAACATATCTGACGGTGGATCATAATTTTTTTAAATTGCTTCTGTTGAGGGTTGGTTGAATTTGAAAGTGCCGGTATATGTTTTACTGGAACAGCCCTTACATATTTTAATATTTATCAAGCTTGTTTCATTTTTATTTCATTTTTACATCATTAAATGTAGTTATTATTATTATGATGATTATGTTTGCATGGGTCTAATAGTATGTTAGAAACATCATATTTATTTAAAACGTAAATGTGACTCGTGTAAGCACGATTTTTGCATGACGGTTTTTCGTATCAAGTAAACAGTGAGAAAGAGCTATGTAAATGATTGGCTGTGACCATGTTATTACTTGTTTACGCTTTTGTAATGTGATTTCGAAATCACACGTGTCTTTCATGCGTGTGTACATGTAATGACGCATTAGCTTGTTTTAAATGCTCAGTTACCTGTAAGAAATGTTTAGTCAGAGTCGTAATCGTAGTCAGTCGTGGTTCAGAGTCACATCATAACATCTTAGAGTTTATAATACCTTAAGAAAGGTATTTCTGTGCTGGAAAGAGTTGCGCATTCGTACGAGGAACAACATGTGTGTTGTTAGTGGTGGTAGCTGTATTTCATCTACTTTCTAAATAATTATTTTCCCTGGAGAACAACACTACTGGCTTTGGACAAAGACATTTGATGAAATTATTTCTAAATCGGAACAGAACAATACAAATTGTGCTTTACAGTGAAAATTCTGGACATTCTGTGTTAGCCTTCATCTGACGTCATCATTCGCCATCTTGGAACGGAACTGAGATTCAGACTCTATCAATTTAGAACTGTTTATTCACAGGACTTATGTGTTTTCACAAATTTAGAACAATTTTTTTGGATCTTCTTCATAAATCGTAAGTCTTGTTTCACATATTTACCTTTTCTCCGTGTTTTCTAGGGAAATAAATTATTTTTGTTAAAATTTACAAAGCTTGTTGTAGTCACTCTTTCTTTGTGTTACTTTGAACGAGCCGATACGTAACAGTGGTTCATTTGCATATGGTCGTGTATTCCAAGAATTAACAGAATGAAACTAGAACACTTAAAATAGTGTATCCATTTCATTAAGTAATAAATAAATAATTGAAAAGATCCTATTTCATCAAGAAAAAGCATTTTTTGAAGTTACAATTTTAAATAATCTTCTAGCACATCTATGATGACATTTGAATGATAGGTCATTAAGAACATTACTGTTGGTGAGATGTACATGCCTCAAATTGAGACATGTACTGTGAATGTTAAGTATCTGTTCTCTTACATGTGATTTATAAGGAGATGAACAGGTGCATGTTTGAGCCAGTCTTTGTTAAATAAAAAAAAGAATTTATAATAATTACTACATTAGGTAGTGTGACCCCGCTATAACATGGTAGTTGGGAGCCATAGAACCCGACCTTGTTATAGACCGAACCGTGTTATAAGCAACCAGGTCATTTAGGTGAAGAAAATGATGCATGTACCTGAAAAAATGTGCAAGGGGGGTGGGGTGTAGGTAATAAATGCAGGTGCAAAAATATGTGCTTCATTGGCACAGTTATCATCTTAAATTGATGCATATTAAATGAGAAATACACATATAGTGAAAATAGAAGGCATATATAATATTTTACTTTATTCAGAGAACCACGCAGTGGTACATAAATGTGTATACTATTTATACATACATGTCTAATGTATAGCAATTAATAAAGTATCAACACCGTGTACTCGCCCGCAAATCACGTCACATACAATGAATCCACAATACAAGTAATTCCATCGAAGATATGCACAGAGATTTAAAATATTCAATAATTTTGTCACAGGTCATATAGGTCTGAATTCAGTAGAAAAAAATAGCACAATCATGTAACGAATGATGAAGCACATTTACTTTTCAGTACGTCCCATGTCGGTAAAAGTCTGCGTTTTAAGTGCCCTCAGTAGAGTTCGTAAGCATAAACTTTTTCCTGTAAAAAGGAAACTTTCACAGCACAGTAAAAGTGTTCCAGTCACGTCGGAAGATGAAACAATTCATCAGATTCCATTTCTTTTATTTAAGTTCGGTACTGACTTCCTTTGAAGAAAGGTTCTTTGTTTTTATT
>JAECUM010027469.1:0-30997 GCA_016617855.1 Megalonaias nervosa
ATATATATATATATACTCGCACTGACAACTTTGTTTAAAAAAATAGTATTTGAAATCATGCTTTTCATTATTAAGCGTTTAAATAGAAGTTGTCATTACGTCAAAAACTCTCCAAGAGTTCATCGCACTGTGTTATTTACAGAGTGACAGAAAGAAAGAAAAAGAAAGAAAGAAAGAAAGAAAGAAAATTACGGAAGGCTAGGTATCTGCATACCTAGGCCAGGTTTTGTGCAAGAGTCCTCGCCGTCGCCGCTGTAACCCTCCAGACATTCGCATCTGTATCGCTGTTCTAGCCGGTTGTACACACATTCGGCATTCTTTGCACAGATCTCTACCTCATTACAGCTGAATGCTGGGAAAAGAAAATATCCAGTTCATAACGAACAGATAATGAGATACATATTTTACTATTTTTTAAAATAAATATTATTATTTCTTTGTTATTTTTGCTCTTTGTTGTTTTGTTTTGTTGGTTTTCTTGTTTTTGGGAGGGGGGTCTTTTTGTCTTTCCCTATGATATCTTATTAATTTACTGACTTACTTAGTTTTGTACTACTGATACACCAGCTATTTTGTTTATCTTTTTGTGGGGTTTTTTGCTCTTGTTTTTGTTGGTTTTTTTCGTTAAAAAGAAAGTCTTGAAACAAAATATATGCCCATTGGAAATGCCATCAGAAGATGGACAGGTATGGGTTGGTTGGCTAATTATCTATTTCCGGAGCTATACTCACACACAGGTACGCAGGCTGACTGTTGCTGCACGAAACCAGGTTTACATTCGCACTTGGGTTGCTGGATTTCTTGGTCATACACACAACGAGCGTTCTCAACACAAACTTCGTTCCCGCATAACTGCACATCACCTGTAATATCAAACCCAAGATAACTTACAGTTTAAAGACTGCTGAATTATTTCTCAAGACATTGCTTGCACGGAAGACTTACTACTATACTGAATGTCCCTCATAACTTACAAGCACATATCGTGGCATGGGGCTTCCACATATATGGGCATGATGGGGCATGCCCTCCCCCACCCCGATTTTACCTCTAAACATGTTTTGGCCTATGTCCGTAAAATGTAAGAGCTGTGCCACTACATGTCTCCCGCCCCCCCCCCCCGAAAAAAAAAAAATACAAAAAATCTGCGGGCGCCCCTATATCGTGGAGTTTAAATGCCTGCATACTGTAATTGTCCGGTTTGGTCTTTCGTTTGTGGAGCGGAACACTAAGAAAAAAGTTAGTGCCACGTCACAATATAAGCTGTTGTTTTTGTTCTCACAATTAGGCATTAGTAAATGCCAGCGAGCTATTGCGAACTTAAGGGTTTGTATCACGTAAGTATTAATCGATTTTAAAGTGCCACAAACGGGCTTCAGCAGAATGTCTACATGTAGATAGCATTTGTAAAGAAAACAAAAACGGTGGTAGTTATTTCCATCTTAGTCATTGACGTATATCATGGGTAAGTAAATTAAAAAAAATTAAACGTGAGCCTGCTAGTATTTCCTATAAGTCAAGCATAGCTACTTAAGTATAATAGGTCAATAGAATTATATTTCTAAAACAAAACAGCGAAAACAAAATATGGAAGTCCGGTAAAAGTTTCTCCACAAAATTAATTACTACTATATTTATACAAAAAGAATTTTACGTGACGTTCTTCATTCTTATTTTCTCATTTTTAATTTTTTTTTTTGTTCGATCTCTTGTCCATTATCTGTCACAAATACTTCTTGTCTCCTACACTATTTTGATTTACATCAATAAAATCTGTTTAAGCTAAATTAAATAGTGTAAGAACTGTTTGAAGCAGTCGCACACGCGAGGAGTAATTCCGCGCCAGAGAACACGGTGAGTCCACAAATACTGAGAAACTAAGAATCCTTAATCTGTGCATTGTGAAGTGACCTTTATCCCTCTTCAGGACAGAGTAAACACTTTTGAGAAACTTTCGTCACCAATAAAAGTAGTTTCAGAGCGGATGAAATGCAAAGTGAAAGAACCTGGTCCCTGAGAAAGATTTTTTTTTTTCATTCATTGCTTATCTGTCCAAGAAGACACTATTCTACCCGATGTGTTTTTACGTTTTAAGATGGTTCTTAATAAAAAAAAAAAAACCAAACGCCCACTTTATTATAGTATATGTACTACAAGGAAATGCCAATTCATCGTCCTAGGATACTATCTGGAAAAGATATCACCATGTATGCTTCCCAAATCGCAGAACTGTCTTTACATCACAAGTAATGTGATAGAAATGAGCAGAGGTAATGAGGACATGCTATTTTTAAATCAAATTTGGATTTGATACTTTCGTTTTGGAAACAGTCTTATAGTATTCATTCTGATACACCCAATTATATTATTCGAGGGGTGAAAACGTTGCTTAGCATTGACCATAAAGTGCCTACTGAGTAATGCATTGAACAGAACTTACGAAATGAAGTCTGCTGCTGCTCTCTCTCTCTCTCTCTCTCTCTCTCTCTCTCTCTCTCTCTCTCTCTCTCTCTCAATTCCAAACAAAAAAATTAGATGTTTGAGGGAGGTTTTACTGGCCTTCATATGTGAAATATACTTTTGAGAAGAAAAAAATAATTTTATAAAATACTTACGAATGCATACACGTCCATCACCCTTGAAATCCGGAAGGCATTGGCACTGGAAAGAACCCGGAACATTGTAACAGCGAGCGTTCACGTCACACGTGATTACGGATCCAGAGCACTCATCAATATCTGTAAAGAATGCAAAATATTAAATCCAAATTAAGAAACTTTTGTTGAGTCAGATTCATATAAATGAACGTTAAACGTAATCACTAATATTAATAAGTTGTTTTGGATGACGTAGATGAGAGAATAGTTTAAATCATAAATCTGTATTCAGCTTTGATTGGGACAACTTGCTTGGAATTATGCACAAAGAGCTCTGATAGTAACACAAGAAGTTTGCAAACTCTTTAGTCACAGTCAACGAAAATAAAAGACAGAGTTCTAATTAGGTAAAGACCCTCCTTCAACGACACTCTCGCCCAAGTTAAATCCAGCGTTAGTGCAGTGGATAATATTCTGTGGAGAAAACAACACAAAAATCCTAGAATAATATAACAGCATTTTTTCTATCTTTTATTTGATCTTGAAGATGAAAATGCAGATTTGAATTTGATAATACTTTTGTAAAATTCAATGTTGTTCGTCCTTCGAATTCGAAGATGACCTTGAGATCGCTGACTGGTTTGGTTTTGTGAGTACTTGAATGGCTGTTCAAGACAATTTGTTCTCTGAACTTGTCTGTGGCACACTTGACAGGAGATGCCGCTTGGGTTTAGCCTGATCAATACAGGACGTGCTGTTTGTCTTAGATTTACTCTGCTCACGCATCTGCACTGCCTCTGCAGTTCTCCTCCGTTCAAAATCTGTAGTCCCAGTATGGATGAGGCTCAGCCAGGAGGAGCGATCCTGTGTGAAATCTTCCCAAAACTCAAAGTCAATGTTGAAGTGTAAAATTCAGTATCAAGCAAGTAAATTTTATCCGAGACCTTTACTGTATTTAACAACTGTTGACTGATGTTTGGATATATCAAGCAATTATGTTTGAAAATGATGGATAAAGAATGAAATAAATGGCTGTTTTAGTGTTGATAGGCAAAGTATAAAACTTGGGGAGAAAAAAAAAAAACCATCTTCAAAACGATGCTATGAAAACTGATAAAATACCAAAGCAAACTCTTCCGTCGCCTTCAAATCCGTTCCTACATTCACATCTGTACGACCCTTCTCCTGTTGGGATACAGTCTGCATTGACGTCACAGTTCTGCACACCTTCTCGACAGGGGTCAGCACCTGTTACAACGATTTCGAATAAAAAATTATTTCCTTATGTTTCCAATATCAAGAGCGGAAAGAACAAAAAATAGCAATGTATGGGATAGAATTCGTCAAAATTTCAATAAATATAGTATTATTATATTGCATGCTCGGACAAAAATTTAATTGAATGTAAAGGGTCATAACATGTAATTAAAGAGGTCTTGGACCAACAGGCCACTTCACAACTGTTGGTTTTGCTATTTGACGCTGAAGTAAAAGAGCTGAACCGAATAAAGTGGATTTTACTGTTTATTTATTTATTTTTTTAAATGATTCCTAATAATTAGAAGTATATTTTTGCAACGTCAGCATTTTTTTTAAATAGAAATACTAGAAAACACATCATTATGTTTATGGGAGCTATATGAAAGTGCAAGGACTCCCGACTGTCTGGTTGGGCGATGTGATTGGCACTGTTGGAAATAAAATCGGTCGCGTGGCATATAGTCTTTAATATAAAGAAATTAGTAAGAGAGTAAAGACTTTCGAGGAACTAATAGTTGCCATTCTATACTAACACTTAACAATAGATTTACTTGTAACAAGTACCTTTCAATTATATTATAATAAGAATATGTATTAAACTTAAAAATAAACAATAGCATAGGGGAATGGTTGGGAAACTACGTCATCAGATCATAAAGTCCACAAATGATCGACACCAACCAGAAACAAGTAATCGAATTATTTCTTTCTTTTCTTTTTTTTTTAATAATACCAAACTGAATTGAATCGAAACCCAAAACATGTTTATATCTTGTATGTAAAATTTAATTTCATAAGAAATGTTGTTTACTCCATTAATTAGAATAAATGAGCGATAAATTATATTTATTTACCCGTGAGGACTCCAATCTTGTTGGACATTGCAAATCGGACAACTCTGTCATTGTCATCGTATACAACAAAATTCCTGGATACGCTAAGCCTCATGGTATCTGTTACGTTACGTCCAGGGTCGTGCCTACATTCCGTGTAATGGATGGTCTGGTCCCACGTGTACTTGAAGGCTACGTTATTTACACGGTATATACGATCTGAGTGTGACCTGATGTAACCTGAAACGAGTGAAAGGAATACAAGAAGTAAATAAAAATAAAAACTGACAAGGTATATGCAAAATCTATATAAAAAGTAGACTTCTTACTCTCTGTTAATAACTACATGTATGTTATATGAATTATTTTCCCTCATTACAAATGCAAATTTACATTTCAATTATCTATTGATATATATTAATAAAATTAGGTAAATTATGTACTAAACATTGCATATTTTAAGCTGCGCATTGTTACTTTCGTTTTCGTTTTAAATTAACTTTTAAAACAAATAGCAATTACGTAAATAATGGACGAATTCCTGTTTACTAAAATCTAATGAACTGTGCCTACTGATTAGGAATTAGATCCAAACGTTGCATCCGTTGTGGAGGTGTTAAAGTACGATTCGCATTAATGATGCCTGAATATAAGGTGCATTTCGCATTAATGATGTCTGAATTTAAAGTACAGTTCGCATTAATGATGCCTGAATTTAGTGTTTATCAAACTTTAAGAAATTAGATCAACTCTTTGTGTCAATGTATATCTGCTAACAACAACCACAATCATGTAACATAACATGGATTTCACCAACAGAACTTAAGTTTCCAATTCAGTGATTCGATTCGCAGAACCTTTGAGTGAAAATTGACTAATAATATGCCTATAGTCAGGACTAAACATTAACGATTATGGTCGTAAAATCGAGGCAGAAATTTACGTAAAATGGTGATCCCCGAAACTAGATACACCGACCAAAATATAAGCAGAGAATATCTCACCAGGACTAACTCTTCTGTATTCCTCCTTGTAGTCGTCCACGGTAATTTTCTCTCCATGACCGATGTCCGGAACCGTTCCGTTGATGCGGGTTTCTAATCGGAGATTATTCAGTGCGTCATGACCGAAAAACTGTTGATTGATAAGTACAGATGCTCCACTCTGATACTGAATACGAGCTGTTCTGTTGAAATGTCCACCTAAGCAAACGAAATGTAGGTGGAAATTAAGAACATGTTTCTTCAGTGATTTTCGGTTTTCGGAAAATATTCAAATGAGCTGCTTCATTAATGAATTTTGAAACCGAACAAAACAAAAGTAAACCATCTCTAATATTCTTCAGCGATAACAATATTTTCAAAATAGTTTCTGTAGTACACATATTGGATGACAGAGTGGCACATTTACATATATTACAAAGCAGACATCATTAGAAGTCATTCGGTGAAAACGCAATACCATAACAATTATCCATTCAGGGGAGTAGCGAAAACAAAATTTTTACGACAACCATATTGGATCAACGGTACTATTTTTATTTAGGACCAACTAGGTATCATAATATGTTAACTGGTGATGTTCATATACGTTCCATTTGGATATATGTTGAGATAACATGTTCAAGAGATGACCTTCAATTCAGGTGGAGTAGCAATAGCAAATGATATTCAAGATGTCTGCTGTGGTGGCCATTATAGACGTCGGATCGGTACCATTTTCATTTAAGACCAACTGGACATCATAACAAGTCTTCTGGTGAAAACCCCTGCTTTTGTTCAAGTAGAGATGTGATAGCAGATTGTTAATATGGCTGCTGTGGCGGCCATATTGGATGTCAATCGCCATCATTTTGTTTATGACCAACTGATCATCATACTGAATCTTTTTGTGAAAACCCCGTTATGATATGACCATCAATATAAGAGGAGTAGCAATGGCAAGATTTTAAAGATAGCGGCTGCAGATAATGGATGTCAGATCGGCACCATTTTCATTTAGTACCATCTATACGTCATGAGAAGTCTTTTAGTGAAAACCCCGTGTTGATATGACCATCCATTCAGGAAAAGCAGCGATGGGGGCGCTCACCAGTTATTATGTACTTTTGAGAGAGTGACGTATGTAAGGTGAAGTTGTTTGCATTTAAAACATGCACAGTGGAGAGAATGTTGGCATACCTCTATGCTACTTTGATGTAATGTGGCTGACATTTCTTTGGATATTGTACTTTTGGAAACTGTAAATGATCTTAGCACACTGCTAACTAAAATGACTGCTCTTTTGTGCTCCAAAAATAAGCCTGAATTTGCCTAAAGTACACTATCCTTGGCAGCTATTAAAATAGGGAAAATGAATTTTGCCAGACTAGACAATACCAGCTTATGAAAGTGCAATGAATGAATTACCAATTATATAAAATGTAAAAAAAAAAAGTTATCGGCTCTTTTTTTAACAATTTACCTCTGAAGTTCAGGAAGTGAAAATGATCAAAAGGAGCTAGCAGTTTTTGAAAAGTGCACATCTGGAGTAAGGCCAAGCTGTATACTCTATAACCCATATCACACCCATCAAACATATACCAAAATAAAGGGAATTAAAGGTTCTTTGAACAATACCTAAGATATACAAGGTCTTTTTTTAAATAGCCAGTAAAACTAGTGAGGAAACCCGGGGTAATTCTTTTTCTTTAAAATTCTAACCCTATGCAAAATACGAAACTGTAGAACACCACCATAGCAAGATTTTCAGTGGCCACACTGGCGTCCATATTGGATGCCAGATCGGCACCATTTCATTTAGGACCAACATGACATCATTAGAAGCCTTTTGATGAAAAGCCAATGTTGATATAATCATCTATTTCGGAGGAGTAGCGATATCATGATTTTCCAAATAGTCACTAAGGCGGTCAAATTGTATCCCAGAGTAGCACTAATTTAATGTAGGATCAACTAGACCATCGGATGAATGCGTGTACAAAGGTTTGTGCCCATCCTCCATGTTGTTTAGTACGAGTTGCAATAATAAACTAACGGACAGACAGACAACGGACGACGGAAAACAAACAATGCAACAGTCTCTTCTGGTCTATGAAACGTAAAGCTAACAACTGAAGAAAGAAAAAGCACTAAGAAAAGAGATGAACTGCAGGGTTAAATTACTGCTACATTAAAGTAATGAACATAACTTGCGAAAAATTAATAACCAGTCCCATTTTTTAAATCGCAAATACCGTATCTATATATATACACATAATGTTAATTATACGTGCTTTAAATCTATTCTTCTCTTTATCTCTTGTCGAAGAATTGATTTTTAAATCATAATTAACTGCTAAATGTTTTTACGAGCACTTTTATGCAGGCCAGAGACATCAAGGGAGATAACCATTCTGCCAAATCATTTCATCTCATTTCATTTGAGTTATATCCCTTTACAAAAATGACTGGTCTTAAAAGTTCTAAGAAGCAGAATAGCTCCATAGAAAATGACTTATTCGAATCACGAACTATTCTTTGTAATAGACAGGAGACAGAAATGACAGATGAAATCCACCAAGTCCACCCCCACCCCCAAAGAAAAAAGTACCAAGGTTAAAGTGACATAAATCTAGGGAAGAAAAAGGTACTTGCGGGGTTTAAGTTTCTAGACTGTGATCATATGAGCTTTATGTAATGGGCGGGATAGGGAAAGGAAATTAATATTCAACAGCTCTTCGCAACTTTTCCAATTTTTTCAAATAAAATAGGAAATTTTCGATATCTGTATGCAGTGAAACTTCTTACTGTATGTTTTTTTTTGGGGGGGGGGTTGTTTTTTTGTTGTTTTTTTACGACGATTTAATGCATGTTCTCCAAAAATAGTTGTACAGAGGTTTAAAAATATGGAATAAACATTAACATACGAATCACTTCTGGTTATTCTGATGAGATTTTTTTTTTTCTTCGGGTTATTCTGATGAGATTATTTTTTTTCTTTAAGTAACAATCCTCGATTTACTATAAGAAGCCATTCTTACCAGTGAACATATATCCATTCTTAGCACCCACACCACTCGGCAAAGCGAACAGCCACCCTATGATGCCACCAATCGTATTCAATGTCAACATCTGCGGCCCTATTTCCGATGGAACCCGGCTGATGGCCGTGTAAGCTCTTCCGTCCTTCGTCACCACGAAGGCATGCATGTCAAGATCATCAAATGTCACGCCGTTCAAGACACCGGTAATCTTACCGTTCAGACGCTGTGGGCTTCCTTTAAAAAAAATGTTTTATTCTCCTTTATAGACAAATATTTTTTTACATCTGTAATATAGCAGTTGATGTTTACGTTTAATGTGCACCCCACACCACTACCATAACCATTACAGACAAAAAAGTATTCTGAATATTTCTTTTCTTGCCTTACAAGTTCATTTGTGCATTTGGTTTTAAAGATGACGAGGCAGGAAATCTTGATATAATCTCAAACTCAGAGTCCTAAAACTTCGAAATTCTGTCACATTAAATAAACTATAGTTAGAATCGTGCAAGGTTCAGGGAATTCCTAACTTGAGTCCATCATACAGACTGCTCAGTTTAACGGCAGCGTTTCTCAGAGTATCTTACGATTTTGAAGTTTTCCGTTGAGCTTGAGTTTCTCGAATAATTTTTTTTTTTTTTTTTTTTTTATTTTTTTTAATTGATAATATGGGGCTGAGATTTACCAGGTTCTAGGCACTGCTGGCCATTCCCGTAATAAGGCGGCAAACATTCACAGCAGTATCCGCCTTCGAAGTCGATACACTGCGCATTTGAACTGCAGGTCTCCGCTCCATCAAGGCATGTCGAACCCATTACTTCCGGTTCAAAGATCACAACTGAAATACCGTCGAATAGAGTGCATTTTAGTCGCAGAATATCCCACAACGATCTATAATTTTATAACTTGACATTTTCGCTTATTCTAACCAATCCGAACTAATTTCTCCTCATTTGAACAGATGATTTACAAAGTATACATCCAGGTAACTTGTTTAATACCAATGATGAATAATTATGTAACGTGTGGTCTTTACCGGAGAGACAGACAGACGGACAGATATGTATTTAATTTCTGTAAATAATTACTCTTTTAAGTTTATCAAGTAAATGGAATCTTTTCACCTACTTAAACAGTGTCCTAGTCTATATGTAAATTCATGGATATGTTGTTCGTTCTTTTTCTGTCTTCATGCCATCAACATTCATCCTGAACAGCCGATGCATTATGCGATGGCAGATCTGGGGACTTGGATTAGAATGTACATTGCTTGTTTTCCCAGAGAACGAGACTAATATGGCCCAACAGCTATCTCACAAATTATAAGGAATTCATTTATTATAGCAAAATTTCGCTTCCCTTCGAAGCTCTTCTTGCAAAAAGACACACCGTTCTTTTTACAAAACAGATTGCTGTTAATATTTGTAATTTACTGCAAGAATGGAAATTTTTGTTCGTTGTATTGAATTTTGTAAAGAAGACGTTCATTAATTTCCTTTAAAAGGAATATTTTGCATCTACTAACGTTGCTATGTTTCTGTATTTTGGCAGGATTTATTGTATTTATTTATGGCTTGATTATGACGAAAATATACAACTGTGACGTCGACAGCTGAAAACTTTTTTTTTCTTCTTACATACTTCCAATTAGAGCTATTGATATATATGTACATAATGGACAGAATGGATCTGCCCTTACAAGAGTGGGGTGCGTGTTAATTACGGGTAATTTCATGTGATAACTTTGAAGGTGTTTAATGTCATGTAAAAGCTATATATTAGAGAAAAATATAAAGCGTGTAGTGCCGTAAAATAAAAGGACTACAAAATTTAGCGAGACTCACCCTCTCCTGTGTTCACATCAGGACCAACAATGTTACCTCCCCTGAGATTTCCAATCTGGTAAATCCACACTCCGGGGACATTGATATTGGATTCTCTGACAAATAAAGAAAACAAAATACTCTAAAGAAAATGAAAAAATAAAAATAAATTATTTAAAACGTATAAATATTACATCAAGTATGCAAACTTCATGACAAAAGCATGATGCAGACTCGCTTTAACATGCTTATGTCCTTCTGGAATGTCACTCAACTAAAATCTAAACTTAATTATTCGTACCACCCATCCATCCTCAAAACATGTGCATATGTCAAATAAAAACGTATTTTTGCAAAAGACTGCATCGTGTTTGGAACTTGAAATAAATGCAGTACAATTTGAATATCAAAATATATGAAGTAAAAGACTATCACCGAACTTTCCATTATTTAGCATACTTTGTTTCGGTCTTTGTTCTCCAATTTTGAGCGTAGGACATGTATAAAACTGTCCTATCTTGTAGGTAGGCTTCTACAGCCAACGGTTTATTCTCACTTTACTCTAAGGTTTAAGTTATCAAACACAAAATATCCAAAAGCACGACTCATCTCAAATATCATAAAAAGGAACGAGTGAAAGTTAAATACTAGTAAAACATTTAGATCATAACCTGACAGTTTGGCTCTGTACGTTTCACATTTGAGGGTAGGTGCACTTCACTGCAATATAAGGCACCAAATTACGATTTACCAAACAATACTTAAACGCACAGCACTATGTTATACAAACACTTCACTGCACTATGATGCTATGCGCTGCACTACACAACGCCACAATGCACGATACTGCTTCATTTTATACTATGCGTATACTACACAGTGCTGTACGGCACGGCACTACGTTTCACTCCCTGCACTTCAAGAAACTTTATTCACTTAACTACACAACACTGCCCGTCTCGGATGCGGGAGGTCGCGGGTTCGAACCCCGGCCGAGTCATACCAAAGAATTACAAAAATGGTACTAACAGCTGCCTCGCTTGACGCTCAGCATTAAGAGGTTAGTGTTAGGACTGGTCGGCCTGGTGTCAGGATAATGTGTCTGGGTGGGACATCATACTACATGTCTGCGGCATGATGCCCCAGTGCTAGACATCACTATAAACTGTCACACTGCAGACATCGTAGCGATATGACTGAAAAATTGTTAAAGCTACGTTAAAAATCTAAATCACACACACACACACACACACACACAAACACACACAACACTGCATTATTCAACTGACGCATCTACGAGACTACATGCAGGCACAAATAGATGGATAAGACCTAAAGTCTGAATATATTTCCCCGTTTGTTTGTACCCCCTCCCCCCACCGATTTAAAAAACATAAAGCACAAATGAGATAAAAGATGCACAGAACTTAAGTCATTTCATTTACTGATTATAATTTCAAACCTGATTATGTCAAGGGGGCCCTAACACAGTTATCGTCTGAGCGTTTCATTCCAAACGAAAGTTTTCAGTGTAAAAGACGACCCTGGACAAGTCCATTTTCAGCGAAAGGGTGTATTCACCACTACACGTGTATGTACATAGAAGGAAAATACTAAGTAGTCTGCTTCCAATATTTACAGTGTCGAATCAAGCAAAAGAGAAGAAAAAAAAGGACAAATACAAATTTGCCTTTCATGTTGATTTAACAAGTAGTGTACTTTCAAAATTTATTTATGCAAAGGGATATAACTCTAAACTCTCAATAGTATGGTAATTTACGGAATTATCCAGCAGTTACTGAATAGTATGAACTACGTCACTCTGTTGTCTGAGGCAGAGTCGCCCATAGTATACCCAATATGGCGCATTGTTAGTATAGAAAGTCCGTTGAGCATGAAAGGCGCAGAGGATGCCAGTGTTAGGGCCACTCTGGTCACAGTCAGGTTAGAAATTATAAATCAATAAATGAATTGACTAAGTTCTGTGCACTTTTTATCACATTAAAAATTTCTATTATTGAAATCGGCGGGGGGAGGGGGGTACAAACAAACAGGGAGGTATATTCAGACTATAGTTCCTCCTTTTTTGCGTTACGAAATCATCACTACAATGAATAATGACAAGACATTCATAAGTGGAACGTTTCTTACTTTGCAAGTTTGGCGACATCGAAGGTCCCAGAGTGCGGAAGCTTCATGTGCAGCCGACCCTCCCCTGAGTCAAAACCTGCCTGAGCCGGAGGGTCAGCAGCAACCCCCCTAAGTTTTCCCTCCCCCGTCACCCAGTTGATTCCATCAGTCAAGTAGTTAAAAAACACAAACGAATCTTGACCATCGGTGGCAATGACAATTTGGAATGTATTTGTCTGAAAGGAAGGAAAGGAAAAATATAATAAAGCAAATGTAATGATCAGGGCTTCATAATAATAGAAGTTCATTTGGGGTAAAAGAAATGTGCAAAAGGCCGTGTACCCACGATGGGACTAATCATTTGGTTGGAATAAGGAAAGTTGACATTCTCTAGATTCTGCGTTAAACCACATGAGCTCGAGGAACAACATCTCCACCTGCGCGTTCATGTTTCAGGGCTCGTTAAAATTTGAGCAAAACGATCTAAAACTATGTGTTAATGTTTGCGCTGCCGCCGATAACGTTATGTATATATCGCGATATCCACTAAAGCAGGTGAAAGAAAAACAAAACGAATTCACTATCTGACGGGTTCAGTTAGCATTCGTTCATGATGAAGAAAACAGTTTTCATAATTTGCCGCAGTTTGATTGCATGAAATATAATGGTTACTATTACAAAATAGTAGTTATTCTTCAAAGAGCATTAACACAAACTGCTTCAATGATGTTTTTCTCTAATGCTCCACATTCATCAAACTGAGAACAACTTTAGTAAAAATATCGAGAAACTCGAAGAAAATGAAAAAATTTAAAATGTATATGAAATAGATTTGAAATAATAAGGGATATTGTTGTTTAGGCATTTCGGTTCATTACGTATTCTATATATGCTTACACTCAATAAACGAGTACTCACAGGTGGAGTCACTTAAGGTCAATTAATAACGGACGAACGCTGTCTGTCTCGAATTAACCCAACTAGTGCGTATTTCTTTTCATTATGTGCGGCCACACAGTCTACCAGAACAAAGAGTCATTTTTCTTGCTATCGTTATTATGGTTGCTGTAGGTCTTGGAACTCTGTATAGAAATAAGGAAATGGAAACACGCACACCCAAGCCCGATCGCACTTTCGCACGCGCGCGCTTCTCTGCTATGTGAGCTTCAAACCACAATCGCCATATTCAAAGAAATTCCTTTAAGACCAATGCTACTCACTGGGCGATAGGTGCTCACAACTCACAGCTTGAACAATGATGTAAAGTTAAACTGGTCTAACGTGATTCACACCGTATGCATTTGTTTTACATGTTTGTTATTATCTTGTTTCTCATTATATAGAAAATAACTATTAAGAACAAAAGTATATAGAGTTCTAAACAACGTGAATATAAATACAGTATAAAATTAGAAATATATGTCATGCTCAAACCTTGATTTTTCTCTAAAAACCTTGTTTTTACGTCTCAAATCCAGGAAAGTTTTAGAACTAAATTAAACCTCAACAGTAATGTGGTGAGAAATATGCTTAGATCGAAATGATTCGCAGTAAATGCTCAGAAAGGACTAGGCATTTTTTTATAATCAAACAAAGTATTTGAAATACTGATGGCTTGGAGGGTTGGAATGATATAATTTACACATGATCAGATGGAACAACATAACTCCAGAGCTATTGATATTCATCATTTTTTTTACTATCTTAAAATACTGCTTTAAATATAATTTATAATACGTTTCGTGACTTTTCTATTATTTTACGTCACAAGAAAATGTATGTCAACATCTGAAACATTATTTGAGTAACTACTTTCTACTGCATTAAGTATTGTAATCGGGCCCCCCGATGACCAAGTGGTCTAACACGCTCGCCTTTACCGACCTCCGCCATTTCCCCTCTGTCAGCATGAGCTCGATCTCAGGCTCAGCCAATGTGGGCATGTGAGCAAGATACCAAACGCTTTTTCATACCGGGCTTTTCGCAGGTTCTTTCTCCACCTGTTATACTGGCCGTCATATTTAGCCTATTTTGTGTTGAAAAATGGCGTTTAAACCCAAACAACAACAGTATTGCCATCATTTGAAAAATATCAAAGGGATATATAAACATTAATGACAAATGAAAGGCCAGTGTATCTAACCATTATCATTAATTTCTTTAAGACCGTAAAGCCTGTTACAATAAAAAATCTTGTTGGTACTAGGAAACGGACACTATGCGATAAGCATGGAAGGTTTTAGAAGTCCCTCCATAGCAAAAATAAATCTTAGAACGAATCCAAGTAACAAGCAAGGTATCTTAAAGGGGATCAAAGGGAGAAAATACCGATAACCATTTTTCATTGAACAATCGTAAGTAAATACCAATATAATTTTAAGTGCACATATTCTGAAGTAAATGCAAAAACGCAAAAACCGTCCTTCAGTGTAGTTATCACTGTAGTTATCACTGTAGTTATTCCCGTTCCATTCTAATCTTTGATGCCCCTTTTCATAGTTGTGGCTAATACAAGAGATGACGATAAGACTGTCTGCCATTATATTTTTTATTTTAAGAAATATACAGTACCAAGACTGAGACAAATGCATGACTTAAACCAGTCATTCATTCCTGTCAGTACAAATATCTTCCTGTCTGGATCAGTTAATGCATCAAATGACCTAAACACCCGCATCTTTGAAATCGTCCAGGACTATGACTGATATTAAAGATACTAAAAGATTTCAATAATCGTCTGAGACCAACAACCTACTGGCACGATCTCGCACCAGTACAAGCCACAGTGTCCTTTTATAGCCCCCCACCCCACCCCTCCAGTCTCCCACTTTCTTTTCTTTAAATTACTTGTCATACATTTATTTTGTATTAACTTTCCTAGTACGATGAATGGTTTGATATTCATTTGTATCAATCCATTGTATTTCTTAGTATCTACACGTACTGTTAGTCCTTGTCACTGTTAATGTACCTAATTGTGTACTTGGGGGTGGGCTGTTGCTATGGCAATAAACCTAAACCTAACGCTGTGCTCCTTGTATTTCTTTACGAAGTTATTGTAAATCGGCCTAACACCTATGAAATTTAAATTCATTTCACAAACCCGATCAATAGATTGAACAAAAAGATTGAACTACCATTTTACATGGTTAACTTGTCCTGTTGTTCGTCCTGATATTATGATCAATGCTCTCTCTCTCTCTCTCTCTCTCTCTCTCTCTCTCTCTCTCTCTCTCTCTTAGTCCTACATGTAAGACCTCGACGCTAATATTTATGCTTTTGGCGTCTAGGTCTTACTGCCCAAATAACGGCGCTGTATAGCTTGTTCCGATGTCGTTTAACATCGGAACGACAAATCAAATTTTCAGGAATATCTAACTCACTTGGCAGCCCATATCGGCGCTTTTCTTCAAATTAAAGTTATAATGTTTTAGTCAAATTCCCAAACAAGCAAATGGACATGTTTTCAAGTTCCGTTGGCCTACATTTCAGTTGGTTGGAATACGATGGAAGCCAGGAATACCGAAATCGATTTAAAGGATGATAAGAATCATGAACGAAACGAAGCTATTTAAACACTTACTTCAATATTAATATATTTTTATTCGTTTCGTTTGAAAAAGTATACTTCAACTTAACCCGATTTCGGCATTCCCGGCTTCATCGCATTCCTTCCAACTGAAATGTAGGCCAACGAAACTTGAAAACAGGTCCATTTCTTTTGAGAGAATTTGAATTTATTAGAGAAAAGACATCAGAGTAAGTAAAGTCTGACTAAAACAGTATGACTTTGTACAAAAGCGTCGTTATTGGCTGCCAGTTGTGTGAGATATTCACGAAAAACTGACTTTCGTTAGGATGTTAGTCGACACAAAACACGCTACACAACGCCGTTATTTAGGCAGTAAGATCTAGACGCCCAAAACATAAATATCACCGTCGAGGTCTTACATGTAGGACCATCTCTCTCTCTCTCTCTCTCTCTCTCTCTCTCTCTCTCTCTTGCACACACACACACACACACACACACACACACACACACACTGACCTGTCGATCGAGTTAAGTTCATTAGTCCTGTCTGAACCAAAACTGCTTTCACCAGACAGAAGTCCAAGTTACAAGCGATTGAGTCGAAAACCTGAGAAATAAAAAGGCTGGTATCTCTTAAACTGGTGTGCCAGTTATAGCTCAGGTTTTACAGATGTAAGATATAAAATGAACTCTACTGATTGCAAACAGTATACATCTGCCCGGATTTCCCGTCAGGCATTTCCTTCTCTTTATCTTGCAGCAGAGAATTTATTACAAATTCCGTAAAATATTTAAAGAGAAAATATATAATTAATTATGTTTCATTAGGATGTTTTAATTTTATATTTTTGGTTAAATGATATATTGGTTTGAAGTTTTACTCAGAAGCAGTAAAACTATATCAAGGGAGGCAATGACACTGAGTCTAGTTTTATCCTCCAAGGATTATAACCTAGTTTTGTCCCTTTAAAAGCTTGACTCGACTTTTTTCGAGTGCCAAAAGAACCATCCATTGAAAAGTGTATATTTTTAGAAACACAAACTATTTTAGCAAGGAAGAGTAGACAACAATCCCTCCTATTACCTTACCCCCTTAAAAGTTACAGTCCTTTTAATTACATACTTTCTATAAATGGGTAAATGTTGATAAAAACATGCCTTTTCTGAACTGAAGTTGTAGTATCCCACATTGTCCCAAGTGGCAATGAAAAGACTCGTGGGTTCAAATGAGGGGAATTTGGAGAAATGATTCTGGATATCGGCAGCAGCACGCTCAACTATGGCTCTTTCCTGTGTTTCTCTGGATAACAAGAGAAAAATGCAGTTAAACTTTTCAAATACAAGAAGTTAACGGAAAATTACGTACGTGTTTAAACATTTAAAACAGTGTAATCGTAATAATTAATGCCTTTTTATCTGTGACCATGCAAATATATGGGAACGATGGCTTATTCTTGTTGATATTATTGTGATATTGAAACTCTTTTATTTTCAAAGAAGCTTGGATAAAAGTTCGTTTATGACCTCGAACCAACTGCTGACGGATTCAGATTAATTTACTTTAGTCCATCGCCTTTGACCACTTAACCACAGACGCTAAAGCTGATAACGTAATTAATCATGTATTCTTACTGTCGACGCAGATACTGAAAGCAGCCTGTACATTTTATACTTATTATTTCTTCTTGCCAGAGCAGAGATATCCGAAACTACTAATTAGTACTTAGCATTCTTATTATATGCAAGTTTGTCCATTACCACCTATTTCACTTAGTCAATATGCATCTTAAACTCAAAAGTTCGATTTTAACAATTGGATGGAGAAAAAAAGAAACAAAAAGAACAAAGTTAGAGTGCTTTGAAATAAATAAATTTAATTTAAAATGATTTCAACGAGACGAGTCCGCGATACAACTACGTATTCTAAATAAGTATAATACATAAAATATACAGTTCATTATATAATGCACATGTATGTAAAATATAGGTGTACATAATCTCCAAAGACTCACCTGTAATAAACAGCACCTGCCCCTCTTGTATCTATATCAGCTAAAAATGCGGCTATTACTTTGAAGTTAATTGGCAAGGCAAGGTCAGGTTGGTAGATGGGCAGGTCAGTTCCAAGGGATAAGTGACCGTTGAGATTAACCTGAAATGAAAATGAAAAGAAAGTCAGCCAAACGATGTTAGAATCATTTCGAATTTGTAAGATTGCGTGCCTTTCTAAAACGTCCTAGCAAATTTCTCGTATCAATTTTCAGTAAATGTAAAATAATCTCTAAGACTATCAATTCCTTTCGATTTTCTTGCCCTGGTTGCCGATGCCCTTTATGCACCGTAGATGAACAAGGAAACAGCAAATTTAACCCGAATCTCTAAGACTGCCTAAAATTAGTATTTGATTTTGTTTTTATTTTCATTTTCAAAATTGTTTGCCTAATAAGAGGATATAGGTGATGTTGCCTCTGATATTTCATCTTATTTGTGACGTAAACGTTTTTATTTGATGCTGGGCCGTTAATTACTGAATTTTCTGAGAGAAATATTCTTGATATTTCACTGAGTGAAAAAATACAAGTTTTCACTGGCCTTCTATAGACATGGATAACATCGTAACCATGAAATTTGAAATTATTCCTAAACGCTTACCTAGATGAAAGGTTTATATGGCAGTCACCCGTTAAAGTCTCGAGTTCGGCAATAAAGGCGCAAATTATTTTTTCTTAATACGCTATTTTACTTTGAATTGGGAAGGAATCTTGTATCACTGTTTTTATTTTTAATATAATTCGGTGTTCAGAATTCCCAGTACAAAACCTATATCCTTCATTTCCAAATTTAATTTTTCTCCACAAAATCATGTCGCATATCCTTGACTATCTTTTGTTTAAACTCTAGTAACGCTGTTGCTGTTTATAACCTTGTGATTAGATTCTGCGGTCATGTCCGAAGCCCATCGTGTGTTCTTATTTCAAAATCATGTTAGAAATACTAGACATTGTAAATAGACCTTGGTCACATGTTACTTGATATTCCTATATCTTACAGTACACAGCCAGCATGGTTTCAAAAGTTGACGGATCTCCGATCCAACATGCAGAATGCTTTAGATACGTAACTCGGAGATTTGGCTACAGGAAATTGGTAGCAAATAATGTATTAATTATATAGTGTTTGCGATATGCGATTAGAGACCCAGGGGCTTGAGTGGGAATAGTGAAAGAATCTTAAACTCCTAGCCATAGCCGCAAGTGCTTGGGGAAAATTTTGGTCTCCAAATGCATCAGTTATTTTCTAATTGATTTATGCTTGTACTTTGTACAACTTACATGTAGCAGAATATTTTCAAGATTCAAATTTTTTATTGGCAATCTATGCCACCGCCCATAAAACAATAATTTATACAAAGACAAAATCTATCACTTAAAGCGCACATATAAATATTGTGTTTGTATTAAATATTACAAGTATTTTCTTATCAACACAGCTAATTGTATATAACTATTGCAACTCTGAAAAACAAAAGATTTTGTATTGACATAAAGACATTAAAATTTACTAGAGAAGGATTATTATACCAAATTTTGTCAAATTATTTTTCTCTTAGATCTTGATAACGTATTCATCTTCTACAAACGCGAACTTACTGTGATAACAAAAATTACACAAACGATATGAAGTAGTAATGTCTTCCAATCCCAATAGAAAGTTTGTCACTAAAACATTGGAATCTCTAAAGGACATTGCAGGCATAAATAGGTAAACCGAAGGAACGATTCTTCTGAACATTTAATAATTTTTTATAATTTTAACAATACCTACATTCTAACAACAATGATTTTATCGTGCCAATTTTGACTAGTATATTTCTTCATTCTTGAAGAGAATGCTGTTAGAAATATGCTAACATTTCCAGCATCTTGCGATATCCATATAAAGCCAAAACCATAGCTAAGTAATAAATGTCACACACGTGATGCCCATGTCACACGCCCGTCATCACCTAATGATTAAAGCATTCTGTAGCATTCTGTGGAGTATCTGTTCCAATCTATATGTAACAAATTACTCTGATATTTAACACATCTAGAGTAGAGTGTAACACACAAAGGCAGTCTGCCACATTCTCAAAGCGCAACACAATCATTCGCATTACGTGAGATACATAGCTATTGTTTCCAGAAACGGCTTTAAACACTTACGTATGTATGTCACCAAATTTCTGAACCATAATACAATATAGACTTTACCATAGTATCAACTATTTTAATTGCATCTACACAACTGAAGTACCTAAATTTCCTTTCGTAATTAAAGATAACCATAAAAGAGTTGATACTCTGAGCTACTAAACGTTTCTTTAGCCTTCCTCCAGGATAATTTCGGTGCAAACACAAGACCCACAGAGTTGTAAATAGTAACTGCACTAATTTTTGCCCCATTTAAAAACCACTGTTCATAATTTGTTAAAGGTCCTCCATTGATAAACACAATTATATTTGTCTTATCCACGTTAACTACCATTCCCTTGGTATTACAAAAGCTTTCTATTATGTGTCTCTGTTGTTGCATGCTATTACTGTATCGGCACAAGTAGCAACATCATCAGCTAATTACAGAACGAATATGGATTTCATCATGTTTAAAACTGGCAAATGGCATTTTAGGTCCTTGCTCAAACAATATTATCTCAAAGCGAAGATAATATCTAGAAGTCCATATCTGAAGTCGAGATAACTCTCTCCGATCAGCTCATAAAAAATCTTATACGCACTAAGAAAGCTGGACTGTTTCGAATGCCAAGAGAAAAGGGAATTTTTCAGAATACGCTGAAAGCCTGTTAAAAACAACTCATTTCTTTATTTACTTTTGAAGTATTTTAGCATTATATACCCTTGTACTAGCATCTAAATTTCGAAGTGCAAAGTGTGTGTTCAGTTTTAATAAGCCATCAATGCTTCCTGATTAACGCAATACTTACAAAAATTATAGTATGTCTAGTTTAGTCAAGACTAATTCAATCTGGCACTCTAGGTGCTGTAATAACCAATAGCTGGCAAAGAAGACACAGACAGTTGCCAGGCATAGCGGCTCGAATCAACTGCAACCTGTTGTCTGTTGCATTTTCACCTTGTTCCTGCCATTGTCCATGTTACCATCATATATAGGTCCCCGCCTTTGTCATTAAAGAAACAAAATTTTAAAAATTTACAGGGCCTATCTTTGGACTTTCAGGGGCTCCCGTATTCTCTCAACGGTTCCAACATGTGCAAGGTTTCAACGTTACCCATCAATAACCGACAGGCATTCCGGTTGTCTCTATCTCGAAGCCCTTGACTAAGTCTGTGTGGTACAATAAGGATTTTAAACCTGACGGCCAATCATGAAGGTTTGAAAATTCTTCCGATTCAAAACTTTAGTTTAAAAAACAATAACAACATCAACTTGTGTGATTATTATTCACACATAATTAATTGCTAAGTCAAAGAAACAACTCCTCTAGAAAAGGGTTTTCTTAAAATGTTGAAGATCACAGCATGGTTATGAAGACACAGTCTGACGCCATGCAAACTAAATTTGTAAAAACTAGAACTGGCTATAACAAGGTCCTGAATGATTAATAAAGAACTCAGCTATATTACCAAGTAAAATTCAAAATATTAACAAAGCATGACGTCATACAATGATACACCACAAACCAGATTGGATCCAGCTTGGTTGTGTACGAATAAAATTTATGGTGTTTTCTGGTGTGTATACATAGTGCTGCCCTAAGATTTTGATAATGGCCACCTGTCGAAGTCATGTTTCCATGGCAGGAAAATGGTTGATGAAATGGGTTAATTGTTTAAACTAAGCAAAGCAGCATCAGGTGGTTAATACTCTTACAGTATCTGCTAAGAAATGTGCTGCTCGTGCCACATTTATGCCGAAATCGCCACCTTAGTACCTGAAGTTCTAATACAAAATATCTGAGTTTAACGTTGTCGTTGAAATTTTGTGTTACATTGTCAAAATATTTTTAATTTTTGAAAATATAGCTACTGATTTACTGTTGGAGAAATTTTAAAATTAGTCAATCTCAAAAATTGCAAGGAGTTAGTGAAACATTGGCTTTTGTGACAATTTCTAATAAAATGTATGATATTTTATCATACAGAGAGAGAGAGACAAAGTATACAGCTCACATCAGTAACAAATTGATGAGGTATTGTTCTCGCCATCTTTGCAGAAAATAGGGAGATTTTGGATCCAAATAAAATATTCCATCGTGTTTATGCATTGAATTCTATGGAATAAGTTTCATGGTTGAAGACAGAGCGTGTTTACTTCACAAAGGATCTGACATTTTTTCAAGATGGCTTTTTGAGGTAACGTGACTAACTCTGATTTACTATTAGATCTTTCTCCGGTAATTTTTCCGTTTTCCTTCTGAATCTCCTCTGCATATTGCACACCTCTCGCTCACTTCATATCGACGATATGCAAGTAACCATTCCGTCACCGCAGTCTATCCCTTTTATTAACTTTGACTTCTCGTCACTGACTTGCTGACTCGTTTTTCCACGTTGTGTCGATTTGTCATCGTTGACTTGCAAAATTTAAAACTAAAACTGCAAAGGGAACGTGACGAACGATACAAAGTCGCAGTCACGGATTACTCCTAGGAAATTACTTTTTACTGGATGATATGCACACAGAAATAAATTTTTATCCAATCAAACGATCTTCTGTAACAATCTCACAGTGACACAGCTATGTATCATTTATTTATTCATCTCCGCATCTTTGGTGATAGTTTGAAACGAGTCAACGTCAACCAGTGTTAAAAGTGGGGAGAAATGCAGTGTCAGAAGAGTTTACTCGCCAAGTGACGATATGCAGTGAACGAGGTGTGAATATGCATCAGAGATTCAATAGGAAAACGGATTTTTAAAAAAACCGGATTTCGCTTTAAAGTATGAGTTTTGTGATGTTATGCTCAAAATGTAGTCTTGAAATTTCGGAACAGTTGTGGAAACAAAAGTGCTGTATCTGCAAACATTGGGCATATTGTACGAAATTCAAAGCAAGACTAAACATGCATCTTCTTTCGATGGTGTGTTTGATCAAAGATAGTGCGTATAAATCTTTGTCAAATTGATTACTGGTTGCGTAATCTCTCTCTCTCTCTCTCTCTCTCTCTCTCTCTCTCTCTCATATAAAACGTTGTTACAAGTGCCAATGAGTTTGAGCCTGAGTTTAGTTGCAGGTTCTCTGGGGCCAGTTAGAAGTGATGTTACAAACTGTCAATGATTGTATTCACTTGATCACTGTACTACAACAATCTAAGAAGACACCAATAGCCTTGACCCAAAGGTGATATAAGTGGGGTGGGAGTTTGGGATGATTAAACTAGTTCAAGACATTGCTAGCAAATACAGAGATAAAAATTCGTTCCTCGTGAATAATATAATGGTGTTCACAAGCAAATACATACCAAAATTCGGAGTCATGAATTTTTACCTTGAACTCAGGTTTTGTCAAGATCAGTTTGTATCTTTTCCAGCTATTGTATTCTCAAGCTCACTTTGTGCAAACTTCTATTTTCTTACTGTTGATCTTGGACAAAGTGTCGTGGTTGCTGGTTACTGAAATTAGGATACTAGTCTGCAATATTGTTATGTTATCGGTAGCGCTCGTCTAAACCTCCAAAAGCAATTGAAAGTTAAGCTGGCTATTAATTTAAAATTTACAATACAAATCTGGTGATTAAAATTGTGTAGGGTCGTCGTGTCAATTTTGCCATGTATAGTCACTGACGAACGTTGTTGCATTGTATTTTTGAAGTTGTTTTACCGATGAAAGGGTTCTATTTATTACTAAAACAGGTTGCTAAAATTTGCAGTTTAGTATACAATAAAATATAAACGAGCTTTATTTTTAAATTAAAAAAGGAATGATTACAAAAGAAACTCTGACCCCTGGGATGCTGAGTGATTTAAAGCGCACACCTTTAACGATCACTACCATCTCACCTCTGTCCATGTGGGTTCGAGTCTTAGGCTAGGTTAGTGTGGATATGTGAGAAAGCTTGCCAGTAGCTTCCCATGGGTCGATGTTTCTTACCTGGGTTTCCCGAGTTCTTCCCCTTCCAGTTATACTTGCTACCAGGTATATCATATCATGCACTGGAAAAATGTTAAACCCATCAACAGCAACCATAACAACAAAAACAATCAACAACAACGAAAACAACAACAACAACAACAAACAGTTCAATGCAGTTAAATGAAACATAGATGGGAACCAAATAAGAATCCATAGAACAACCCTTTTCTGGTACACCTAATAATCAAACATTATAAGGCAAAATTGTGTATGTGCTTTTGAAATACTTGCGCAATCTAAGTGCTGCTGAGAGAAACAAATAAAACAAGTTTGATATATAAAAAAAATTAAAAATTCATTCTTCTTAAAGTAATGTTGTTCATACGCATTCCAAAACCACGAGAAATGCTCATTCGCAATCTTGATATTGAATCTCAGTCACAGAAATTATTATAGAACTCGTCCGAAATGTAATTATCATGTACCCATATATACCTAGTTTGGTCAAAGCCATTTGTATTTGTTCACATTATTGTGTTCACATCTTATATGTAGTACAAATTTACAAAAGCTATTTGAAAGCATCACCTCGTTTGATAAATTGTTGACACTTACCCACGTACCAAGTTTTCATCAAGATCCGTTCGTATTTTCTTGCGTTATTTTATTCACAAACACCTGCTAACGGACTGATGACGTACGACTGACAAAAACAAATCCATCGAATAAGCTTGATTGGTCTGTATAGTTTAAAGTTTAAGAATGTTTCCTAATGTGATCATGCTGAATGAAATAATTTCAAATTTACGTCTTATCCAGTCCGCACACTGTATATTTAATCATGTGCTCTATTAATGTTCTATGATATGGCATTCTACGTTTATGAAACATTGGTAATTAACGTTGTTTTTGTTTATTTCTTCTTTTGTTTATTTGATTTTGCTTCATAAAGTCCATGTCCAGCAATAAATATCAAAAACCTCTTGGAGAATTCACTAATTTCTGTATCTTAAATGCGTTTGAAACACAACAGATTTAAATTACCAAAAAATGTTCCAGAATATAAGTTGTTGAAATTAGTATTTATCTTGGAGTAAAATCGATTAACGCATCATACTGGAACATCTTGACTGCTGTATACATTTCAAGGTTTTTTTAGCGGAACCCTGAACAACTTACAAACAAGCATCATTATAGCAAATGCAAATAGCTTTGCTGTTTATTTATCTGCAGTTTTATTCAAAACACACGTAGCATCAATTTCAAAGAGGCGTAAGTTAGGTTTTATTGTTGTTAAATTGTTCCTCATGTACTGAGTAGGTGCACGCTGTTTCCGCAGACAAAAATCACAATTTCTGCCTAATTTAAAAAATGAAATAAAAGAAAAAAGATGTAGCTTTTCATGTTATCAACAGAATTATGTACGCTTTCGAAAACAAAAAGAACCTCCTATTTCTAAACTAATTTTTACATCTCATGCATATTTTAGGGCCTATGTTTGCAATAATGTGGTGGTTACTACATTAGTAAGATCCATGTTTGTGTTTCTGAAGAAAACAAAATATATCGTAGGATTTGGATGACCTTACTTGCAGTCCTGGTAATGCTCATACAGCGAACGATAAGTCTTTGGGCAGTTGAACTCGGACAAATCTTTGCGGGTTTCAAGATTACAAACCGAGAGTGCCGTAGTGTAGATTATAACAAAGAAACATTCAAGGCATTCTAGTGGATATGCGCTATACAGTTCGTACACAGCAAATCATGCAGCACTTAACATGCCAAGGGTGTGCTAATAATTAGTTGCACTTATATCATGTAGAAAGTAGACTTTGACATTAACTGGCCAATCGTGTAGTAGAAGATTTAATTTGACCGAAGCTGAACGCAAAATACGATCTGACAAGGCATACAATATCTAAAGAAAATAAGAGCCAATTGAATACATACAAGAATGTGTTTGATTTTGTTTATCAAGTCGTATGATCATCAAGATATCATATAATGAATTTACCAATTATGAACACTTGAACAAGGTATGAGAAACTATTACTTTATACTCATCACATTTCAGACTGTTAAAGTTAAAGATTTTTTTTTTTCACTCGATTTTCTAACACTGGTGCGAATAAATGAAAATAATTTTGGCTTTGGATGTCAAGGTATCGAACGTCCTATTATCAGACTTTAGTTTTTAGCCACAAAGCATTCAACAGGATATAAATAGTGGGGAAGGGGACAAATGACTGTCGCAGGGTAATTGTTTCCTTACAATATACATATGACCCTATAACGTTAAGCACGAAACATACATTGTATATTCACTGCATTGCAAAATGAAATTGGGTGTGGTGGAGGAACATACATCACATCGATTCATCTCAGTCAAAAACGAATGATAAAACAGCATACTCTCCAGAGGAAGCTACCCCACAACCCTTTGGAGCGCTAATACAAATGCCACCTGGAGGAAATCGCAAACTTTGGTAACTGTATCTAGCTCCACATTAATTGAATTTACCCTGATCATCATTTCTCTACAATGGTTTAAGTACATAATCTGAAGATTTTATCAACCTTGGTGGAAAAAGTTATTAATTCTTTACTTGCATTGATGTAGCACAGGGCAGACGATGTTACAAGGCTGCGCACAGCAGAAATCATAATATACCGACGACGTCACGACGAAACACATTTTGCCGCCATACACAGTTTTGTTCTCTTTTCCTCGTTTTGTTTGGGATTTTAATATGTGATAAAATAAATAATGCTGATGTGCGCGGAAATGATGAACGTAGGGTTAGATGAGCCTGCTGACAAAGCATCTTACTGACAGAGATATAATCTGGAAGAGTAAGAGCTGTTAGGAGCTTAGACAGATTTTCGTGAAAGTTGAATTAAAGAACCTAACGTCCAGTTATGTATTTTGGATACTTTTCAGCAGATGCTGGGATAAATTTCCAACTTAAAATATCAAAATGCTCCTGCCGGTTACGAAATAAACCTCTGAATTTAAAGATGTATCAAGAGTGAGGAAATTTGTAACATTCTGTCGGATACTCTAGTAATTATATTAGTATGCATCGAGACATTAGTTTACTGATAGTATATAAACTGTCAATAAAACTCTGTCAATAATATTAATACATAATTTTACTACAAAATCATCATAGGTATTCAACCAATCATAGCCCGCTATTTGACCCATTCGAGTAAGTGATTGATTCGGTTTTATCATTTTATAATATGTCTTTGATAGCGGACAAAATCCAGCTAGTCCGGACAAATTCCAGCTAGTCCGGACAAATTCCAGCTAGTCCTCAATTTTGTTTCAGAGCTCAACATTTATTGCTAATAACATGCTGAGGCGTATTTCCAATATTAATTTCTCTGATGAAGGAATTGAGAATTTGAAGACCAACTGAAGCACTGGACCAGTGTAAAACAAATGTTTTCACCTACCGGAAACGGGTTCAGTCCGTTTATCCCGTATATTAAAATTGTGGATGAAAGAAGAAGCTAAAAGCAGCTATTTTGAGGCGAGATTTTATTAACTTCTTTATAGAGATAAATATATTGAATAGATTAAATATTTTGGCATACCAAGCAGTGTTTAAGAATAAAAATTGGATACAGTTGAATGTAATGGTTTAATTTTCTTCCATCACCGCAAACTAGCAACCCTTGTGAACTACCATCGCTGTCAGTTCCAACATTGAAGAAATGCATCGGTAAGTCATTATACGCCAGGCACACAAAGACCTTTCCGACATCTCAAACCTAGCAACTATCTCCTAACATAAAGTCAGCGGTAGGGCCATTAGCTCAGATCTGATGTTAGTTATTACATAATATTGCATATTGTAGAATAATATGGCGGCATTCTTACCACAGACATGACAGAAATATATAAACCGCATAGTAACATTAAGCTGGAGTAACAAACAAATCATTGCTTTGATTTTTTTTTTTCATTATAAAGTTAATTTACTTTCAGATAACGTGATTATTAAAATATCATAATTCATGTTGTTGTTGTTGTTGTTGTTGTTGTAGGGTTTAACGCCATTTTTCCTAACTAATACACTTTTTTTCTACTATCAGCCGATGGCGAGCTATTATCTCCGAGTTTTGTGGTCTTTATTGTTCTCAGTCGGCCAATTATCATGACCTTGTTAACCATGCGTGTCTATCACTAATTGTATCTTCACAGCAACGGGTGGATGGTGGTGGGTGGGTGGGTGTCAAAATTCACGTGCTTAACACTTCTGTAATGTATCAAGAATTATGAGTGGGTCCCGAGTGGCCGAGTGGTATAAGGAGCTCACCGTTACGGATCACTGCCATCTCAGCTCTATCGGCGTGGGTTCGAGTCTCGTATATATATATATATATATATATATATATATATATATATATATATATATATATATATATATGTATATATATATATATATATATTGCATCTGTCTGGTGCCCCCGCCCCCAAAAAAAATAATATTTAGTTATACTTGCGTTGTGGCCTGGTGTCAGAATAATGTAACTGGGTGGAACATGATGCTACATGTCTGCGGCATGATACCCCAGTGCTAAACATCACTGCCACACTGCAGACATCGTAGCGATATGACTGAACAAATGTTAAAGCTGCGTTAAAAACCAAAACACACACACACACAAACACACACATACACACACACACTTGCGTTGTTGTTACACAACGATTATATTATGCATGTAGGTGGTTTGCTATATCCAGAAGTTATAATAATATAATTAATAGCAACCAATACATTATTAGCAAGACTGGTGTTCTATTTTATGTCTATTTTCCTTTTCTTTTTTCTTCTTAGACAATAAAGCATTCAAGTATTTTGTTAATACTGATATGTGAAGTTTGTTTATGTCAGGTCCTATCCGTCAAGAAAGTTTTAAGGAATTTTCGAAAATGTTAATATACAGCTAACATAAGCATGGGTCTTTTTGACAAAAACGGATTCTTTAAGGTCAGTATTTTAACATCCCCAGCCATTCTGCCAAATGAGGGAAACAATTTCCAGCTGTGCATGAATGTTTCATAAAGAAAATGGCTGGTTGGCATCGTGTTTCCAGACATTCCTGTAGGAGCGTAGACATCATCTCATGTAGATATATATACAGACAGAACGATGGTATGTAAGAAAGGTGTAGGGCTAATTATATACGGCATGATGTGTGTATACTTACAAATATACTGGAATACGTATCATCGTAGAATACTATGTCCTTTTGTAGCTGATATTCATTCGAGCTAATATCGTCTGCGGCCGGTAGAACACTATCCCCTCTGTCTTCCCCATAGGGGAAAAAGAGCCTTTTCGGGACTCCCGATACAATTTCATAATTAATACACAGCGTCAAGAGCACGAAAATTTTCGAAGAAATCCAAGAATGCATCGTGTGTGTTTTCTAATCTCAGAAAAAGAGAATCAATGAAAAGTAAGCCCCAAACAAAATGTACAAGAAAATGCACAAAGGAACTACACCTCCCTCAAAATAGTTCTCCGACCATGAATATAGCTAACCCCCCTATTCGCCTTAAGGCAGGCGTACTAATCTAACAGATGGTGTTCTTAACTTTGGCACTACTTAGGCGGTAGTCAGGATAAATGGGACTCAGAAGCGTCTTTCGCTGATTAGTCAGATTGGTGTGGAAGATAAAGCGAGAGCTAGAGATACCAGCTTCCTGCCATAGCGCAACAGGAAATTCTTCATTTGATAACTATGTCGGAATGTTAGAATAGATTTGTGTTTTAGGGCATGATTTATTGTTTGGTCAGATTGTTGGATTATGACTGTAATTGGCGTAAGTAAGAATGCTAGTTACAGTGGTCAAGTTGTTTAAAAGATCGCAAAAAACGGTTACAATATTTAAAATTAAATTGCACAGAGCAAAGAATTATTATTTGTATTAATTAAGAAACTTATGTAACGCATGGGGACAAAATGGGAACTAAAATTCTGAAAAAAAGCCGAAGAAAAAATATTGTGTGTGGTCATGCATTTCTGGTTCTTTACAACCAATTCTTATTGGGGAAGGGTACTCTCTTGTATTGGCATTTTTCCTTTTTCAAATTAAAAAATTGCGGACTTCTTTTAAATGAATGTCTTACTCCAAGCGACGTTATCTTTTCATTTTTTATTATTGAGGGGCTCTAGATGGATGAGTGCTCTAAAGCGCTCGCCTTTGCAGATCACTGACATCTCACCTCGTCTCAACTCGGCCAGTGTGCGAAAGTGAGAAAGCTTGCCAGTAACTTTCCGTGGGTTGGTGCACGTGGTTCTTCCAGGGGGAGGGGTCCGGGTCCTTCATCCACCAAATGCACTGGCTGCCTTTTATAGCCTATCATGTGCTGAAAGACAGAGTTATAAAACAAACCCAACTATTAAAGCTATTATATGTTACTTTCTGCAATGTTACACCAATATCATTTATTTGGTTGTATTGTTTGTTGTTTTTTGGGGGGTGGGGTGGGGTTGGGGGGTCTTTGTTTGCTTCCCGTGATTACAGTAAAGATGTAAGTATTGCCTATTAATATTTTATACTACGGTTATGTTTAATTTCTCTTTATACATGCTCTTGTCCTCCCTTACCTCTAAGTCAGTTACTTCCCTCTAAAACCGATAGGAAGCGCCACAAGGAAATCCAGCTCAGCAAAATCTTC
>JAECUM010027470.1:0-61371 GCA_016617855.1 Megalonaias nervosa
ATATATATATATATATATATATATATATATATATATATATATATATATATATATACTTTATAAAAAAAAAACAATACCAACACGTAGAATGTGTGAACGGTTTCGCTTTATTGCTTCATCAGACTGAATTCAAACTGAATTCAATATCAGTGCTTACGTGATTAAATATATTTTGTTTCTAAGTGATCGATAATATAAACAATATGACATAAACAAGATGACGTCATGCTTATATTTTCAACCTAATTACCTAATTGTCTTATTCTTGTACGAATAGTAGACATGGAAATATGCATATACAACACATATTATTGATATTTTAATACACAAAAATACATAAAACTGGATCTTAAAGATACATATATCTCTTTTGAACACTATTACAAACATTTATATGAATAGAGATAAACAGTTTTATTAATATTTTGATTATGTATAATTCATATTTGAGTAGAATATATATATATATATATATATAAACGTTCATATATATATTTTTTTTCCATGGATTAAAGATGCCTATGAACTGAGTGTTTCGCGACTGATTATAGCCCCTGTCTGGACTCTAGGCCCCTTGCTGGGCTCGTATATTAATATTTCATCAGAACTCAAATTATATAATACAAAATTATTAAAAGATTATGGTGTGCATAATATTCATAATTCTAAAATGAATAAGTATTTTGTAAATAAATTAATCAAAATTTATTCAGAATTAATTTTAAAATGCCCTTTCATTTGTAAAGAATTATTAAACTTATTTTTATGATATTAATTTATATTTTCACTAGTCAAGTTATTCAGTAAATGAGAATAATAAAAAATTATTCTTAACTAAATTCCAGACAGGGGACATAATTAAAAAAAAAAAAATTGATTAACGAATATCGTCGAGTGTTTTGGAATTTAGACCTTTTGGATATACCGTATTAAGACGGTGAATCCAATAGGTTTTCTTTAGCAGCAGGAAGGGTGAACAGACCACTTGTCTGAATCGTCATTTGTCTAAAACATAAGGTTCCTACGAAGGCTGAAAAAAACAATGTCAATAACTCTAAACCGAACCTTCTAACCGAGACTATTTCTGTATTGTTGAAAACAGACAATAAATCGTTTGGGTTAGTTATTTTTGTTATTTTATTGTTGATTTTTTGTTTTATTTTATAGTGTGTTTCGTTTACTCGCCGGGTCACTCAGTTTTGGTTGTTTTTCACCCTTCCTGCTTCTATAAATTAAACAGCCAGTATAAATAATAATATCAATAATGAATATTGGAGAACCACTTCCAGCTAAATTAGCTCGAGAGCGATTAGAGGCAATTAAAAAATATTTACCTGTTCGTGATTCTGTCAAGCAACAACTACAATCGCGTCAGGAATCTCATGTTGAATTTGAAGAGGATACAAAACAATTATTTAAACCTATTACAGAAACCACTAAAGGTCTTCTTCCAACGTTAGAGAAAACTGCTGAAGCAACTGGAAAAATAGCAGAAAGAACTAAAAAAACAAAGAAGATTCTTAGAGAGCTTCCGGCTGAAATAGCTGCGGCTCAGCCACAATTACAAGAAGAAGTACAACAAGTACTTGAGAGCATTGACAAAGTTCGTGAGGAGGTCGGTGACGTAAGGGATCTTGTTACGCCAAAGCCAAAACCAAAACCAAAACCACCAGCCCGATTTACCGAAGAAGGTCGTAGACTACTTCGGGATAACCCTATCGAACTTGCAGCAGCAGGATATTCACATCGTGATACATTATTAGATCCAGAAACCGCCAGTGTTTCAAAAAAGAATTGGGTTTCTTTTGTATTTCGAAAGTATAATAATATATCCAGAATCACTGGTGAATATAAGGATAGATTTACAGAATTTATGAAACAAGTTAAAGATGCTGAAAGATTGCACTTACCCGGATATATGTCATCGCCGGAAAAATTGCTATTCAGACAACTTCATGTTGAGGAAGAAGAAAAGAAAGGTTTAGAAGAACAGGAAGAATATTGGCCGTCAAGCGCCTCTTCTGGCAACACAAGTGGAAGTGGATTTACTAATCAAGGAAGTGGCCTTATTACTTGTCCAAACAGCGTTCTCTCCGATGTTAATCGACTGGAAATCCTCATCGGAGGAAAACGAGCTGGTAATAATTCTCCAGAAATAATTAATGAAGCAGCTGATATTTGTAAACGATTATTTACATGCGGTATCATGGATATTAATGTGTATCGGTCTCTCATTAATGAAATTGCAGATGACTACCACAGTGATTGAATATGTAATTAAATATAATGACTATAATAAAATGATTGTACATAGTACTCAACGTGGACCAACCATGGTCAGGGTAATAAATTCACGATTACCAGTATACAAAACAACCTACGGAGATGGACTAGGTGATGTTGTTCAGGGTCTATTTAGAAGGATAGCCCTAAAAGCAATACCGATCGCAAAGCAACTGGGAATGAAAGCTATTGATGTTGTTCGTGAAAAAGGTATTGGTGCTGTTGGTAATGTTGCTAGTAAAGCATTCTCAGCAATCAAGGATAGACTAGCACGATTAATACGACGAAAACCTCAACCAGTAAAATTACCTAGCACTGAAGTAATGCCCGCAAATGTCAGTAAAATAATAAATCAAGCTGCGAATCAAAAACTAGCAGAGTTGGCTAGTGTACCAATGTCAGAAAAAGAAAAAAATATAACCGCTAGTCTGATAGCAGGAAGTGGTCTTCGTTTTAGACAATAGCAAATATAATAAAGATGTTCAAACGTATATCTGATCCTGCATTTGACATGGACGCACCAGTACTCAAGGATGAGTCTGTGCGTGATTATCAATATTATTTTTATGATGCACGAATTCCAGATCAGCGTGGAAGAATTGAACTGCAAGTTCAGGATACAAGTAGGTATTTCTTACCCGCTGAGGCATTTATTGAAGTAGAAGGTGACATTTTAAATAACGCTGCTCCTGCAGCACCAGTAGCATATGGAGCTGAAGTTAGGGTTGGTTTTGTTAATAATGGTATTATGGCATTATTTGACAGCGCAACGTACATGATTGACGGAAAAAATATTGAATCAATCCAGAAAGACGTTGATGTTGCTACAACAATACTTGGTCTTGCGAGATACAGCGACGATTATTCAAGATCAGCTGGCCCATCAATGATGTTTGTCAAGGATACTTCTGACCACCCTGACAATGGACAGTATAATATAAGACGACCAAGAAATAATGCCGACAACGCTGACGCTGACGTGTGGCCTGTGGTTCATGGTGCTAATCCAAATTTCAACTTAGGATTTACAACACGTCGATCAATGTTGAAAGGTGACAGAAGAACATTTTCATGTTCAATTCCACTTTCACACATATTTGGATTTTGCAGAAACGTCAGAAAAGTTATTTTTGGAGCTAAACATACGGTTGTACTCGTACGAAAAGCAACCGATAATGATGCAATATGGAGACCCATTGGTGATGCTGGTAAAGTAGTATTAACCAAACTTTCATTATGGATGCCGGTGATGACTCCATCAATATCTGAAGAAGATCGTCTACTCTCTTTTATGGGTCAAGGTGGTAAATCAGCATTATCATGGTTGACAATGACCACTGATGCTGTGCAGAGTAATGTTAATGGTTTATTCACGTGGCACATAGCTTCCCAGTAGGGTATTTCTGCACCACGACATATATTTATTGCATTTCAGGATGCTACATGGGTGGATAATCAACTACGTAGTAATATGATATTTGATCATCTTAATGTTTCTGAGGATTCGTTAAGAATAAATGGACATCAAGAACCATCTGAGGATATTTTATTGAATTTCGATCGAAATCATGTAGCACGTGCATATCATCGTCTGATGACGTTCATGGGTCGTGAACAAAATGTTGATACTGGTTTACAAATATCACAATTGGATTTTACAACGTTGTATCCAATTTATTACTTTTCACTCGAACACTTAGATTTGTTCAGACAATCTGTTGTTGATATACATTTTCGAGCTCGTGTGAGACCACCAGCAGCACCAGCACCAGTTGTTATTGACAATTACAGAGCAATAGCCGTTATACTCAGCGATAAATCAATGTTACTTGAAGGTGTTGGTGGACGAATGAGAGTTGCTGATGCTCCAGTAGAAAACATGTAATTAGATCGCTCATAATATTATAATGTCGTACAACCACGTTAGTGTCAGTCTGACTCCTGGTCAGATTAAAAGACTACAATCAGCATAAAAAAATAACTGTGGAATAAAAATATCGCTAAAAAAAGAACAAATGAGCGGTTCAAATAAATTATCGTTGACCGAGCGTCAGTTCAGAAACTTCAATGAAGCAAAAAAATCAAATAAAGGTATAAAACTTAATCTTTCTGCGGGCGCCAATAAAGACATCGCTAAGACGGGTGGTATATTTCCACTTCTCGCTGCTATACCAGCATTAATAGCCGCTGCAGCCCCAGCTGTTGCAAAAGCAGCTGCGTTAGGTGCTGTTGGAACCGCTGCTGGAATGGCGTTAAAGAAAGCAACGGGTCAGGGAATTATGCACGCAGAAAACGTAAAAAAAAAAAAGATCACGGCAAAAACAACATGGAAGACGTCTAAGAGCACCAAACGTGCCACAGCTGGGTCGTCTAAGATTATCAGGCCCAGCATACGGTCGCGGTCTAAGATTACCAGGGACCCCGTATTTTTACGGAAAGGGTCTAAGACTTCCCGGGACAGTTCATTGATTCTGCCTATGTCCAATTTTGATTTACTCGATGCTGCTAAAAAATTAAAAATAAAAAACTTCAGAGGTGTTTTTATGCGTGATCAATTACCAAAACAACCAAACAATATTGAAACTGGTATTATTAATCTCGATAAAAACTCTGGTCCAGGCACCCACTGGGTTGGATATGCAATTGATCCACGTGGAATTATTTATTTTGATTCATATGGACTAGCTCTACCAAAAGAATTCTTAGAGTATGTTAGCAGCACACAAAGTACTCCAATCTGGTATTCAACGCTACCAACACAAACATTAACTGATCTGCCAATATGTGGTCGTGAAGTACTTAACGTACTTGATGTTGTATCAAAATCAACAGAACCACCTCACAAAGTAGTACATGAATATACTACGTTGTCACATTTAAACAGACATTAGTAAATATAATGGTAGATATTTACGGAAGATCTTCTCGTGGTAAAGCTCAGCAGCAAGCTGATTTATCTAAATATGCAACCCTTGATCAATTCAGAAATGAGATTGACGATTTATTAAATATTACAAGTGTGGATCAAAATGAGGTCGTTGTTTTTCAGGATAAAGAAGGACGTATAAAGACGAGTAATATACAACTGCCAGATGTACTCATACGAGTTCCTAATGCGGTTGTTGATAATATCGTTACTTTTACTGATCAGGGTAAAATACAAGATTCCGGTACGTCAGTCAACGATTATATCAAGAAAGCTGGTGATTCATTCACGGGTCGCATTTTTATGAATCAAAATAAAATTATAAACCTTGGAAACCCAGTCGCAGATACAGACGCCGCAACAAAAAAATATGTCGATGATCAAGAATCTAAGTACGTATTAGTCAACGGCGGTATAATGCGTGCATTTCTCAATATGAATAACAATGGTATTAATAATCTAAGAACACCAGAATCTGATTTTGATGCTGCAACGAAGAAATACGTCGATGATAAGGAAATTCCATTGACAACTTCGCTAAAAACAATCAATGACGAAATGACTACACTCAGTAATACTTTTTCTAGACATGTAGAAACGTTCTTAAATTTTCGTAGAAACATAAACAAAACCATTAAAGATTTTTTTGGGGAACAACCAACCGTTGACATAAAACTCTCCGACGTTAACATGAAACTCAACGACATTGTCAGTGGAATACCTAATATTGTTCAAAAAGCTAATCTGATTAAAATTCCACACGGACAAATTAAAAATATCGTGTATACAGTAGCATCGGATCATCAACATGGACACCACAAAATAACACTCTCGAACATACCGCAGAAGTAACTGGGTTATACAGACTGTCCATGCATGGTTTAGAAATTACTGCTGCCACTTCATCATCACCGAATGTATATCATAATCCTCTACTGGTGATGCTAAATAAAAACACTAAAGAAATATTTACGCTGACATCAACGGAAATGCCTCCGAGACGTTACTGGTGGTGTCTGGAATTCGTAGCTGAAACCCCTTAATTAATTACTTAACGTCATTAAGTATAATGAATCAAACCTCAATCGACGTTAAACGTCACAGATATAATTAAGTATGTAAATGTCAGACTGAATTATAAAATATAATCGACGATTATACAGTAAAAGTAAAAAAAATATCGCAGACGTATGTTTGTCATTGATATAATTGTTTACTCAGTTTCTGCTATTGTTGCTGGGGCCGGATTATTATTATCAACAATAACAATGACAGCGCCTGCAGTTGTAACAATTGTCGTTCAACTTCAACGACTGTCGCAGGTATTCTTAGTATTATCGCTAAGAAGATATCTGCGTGTACAAATACTAAATTACACGAGTATATAATAAAATTACACACAGCAGCAGCGGCGTATTCTAAATTATCGTCATATATTTCCTTGTACCTCAGTGATGGTAAAATATCTGATGAGGAGTTCGCAACGATAATGAAAACCTGTGATGAAGCATTCAGAATCGCTAGCGATTTTGGTGACAAAGTCACTCACAATAACCAAGGCGAATTAAATAATAATAATAATAATGACTGAGTCTTCGGCAGCGTCAAGAGAATTACTTCAACAGATCGTCACTAATACAACACCGTCAAAAACTACTATGATATCATTAAGTTCGACCAATCCTGAGTTTAGTGTTAACTTTCCAACCGCAATTCCAGCAAAGGAAATAGCCCTAGCACAATTGCGAGTTCATTATAACTGGACAAATATTAGATCAAAACCATTTGATGGACTACAGCCAAATAATTCGCTGGTATTTGCAAATAAGAATAAGCCTGATGGAACTCCTGACTGGCAAGTAGTTGCTATTCCAACGGGTAGTTATCAAATAGAACAAATCAACGATGAGTTCCAACACAGAATTAAATCTATTACAGGAAAAGAATCCAAAATAGCAATTACAGTTTACGAACCAACATTATCAGCGGTTATTGAAATAGATTCCCCTGAGTATTCTGTAGATATTTATCAAAGTTCGATCAGATCAATATTAGGATGGCCTGAAGTTGAACCAGTTTATAAAGGCCCACCAGAACCACAACGATCTGATTTCGTTATAAATGTTGAAAAATTTATAAAAATCCCAGAATATCGAAAAACTTATCCATTTATAGAGAATCCGGATGCTTATCGTGGTTATACACATTATACTCATTTTGTAGATTTCATTCAAGCTAAGAAAGGTACAACAAGAATAGCAACAATTAACATTGAAGAAATTAACTCAAAATCAAAACCAATTAAATCTGAACATAAACGTGTACTGAATGATCTAAGAAATTTATTTTCCAGCATCAACACTTTTTATGACGATGATTTAAAAAATCAAATAATTGAAACAATACAACATTTGAATCAAGTTGCATCAGACTTAGAATATGTAAATAAGGCTATCGTTGACAGAGAAAAAACATTACACGCACCGGCAGATAGATTTCTTAATGCTTACATAGTTAATGAAGACAGTCCAATTCAACGTGTAAGTTATAAACGTTTATTTAAAACAGTGATTCTTAAACATTATGGAATTACAGAAGAACAGCTACCAACATTTATAATTCCAGGATTTAACCCTGATGAGCTAAAGAAATCAGTTAATGATCTTATTGATGAGCACTTTAAAAGAATATGTGATTCATGGAAAAAATTAATACCTACACCAACCATTCTTAAATATAATAATGATCCACACGGTGGAGGTCGCCATATCTCACCTGGTATTGTTAATATAACATCAACGATCGCAGTCAATCTAGTATGTGACGTAATTGATGGTAGTTATCAAGTAGATCTTGAAAAATCCACTCAAGCTCAACAAGGATATATATTATATTCATTTAGCCCTCAAGCGCCGCCCGGGTGGTTAATTGTATCTGAACCAATTAATCCAGTTTATCTACGTGTACATAATCCATTATTGTCAAGAATAAATTTTAAACTCACCGACCAGACAGGACACATTTTGGATCTAAGACAAGAATCACTCAGTATAAATCTATATATACGCTCGTAGAACGTCCGAGTAAATATTTCCTGATATAATCAAGGGAAAAAAATAATTTGATTCTGAAATAATATAATTATTTTTTTTTTTACTGATTTTTCTCATTCTGATGGGCTAAATGTTACTCTGATTAATAAAATTGTTATAAATTTCTCATTCTGATGGGCTAAATGGTACTCTGATTAATAAAATTGTTATAAATTTCTCATTCTGATGGGCTAAATGGTACTCTGATTAATAAAATTGTTATAAATTTCTCATTCTGATGGGCTAAATGACGATAAATATTTTATTCCATCGCCTAATTCTGAAATAATATAATTATTTTTTTTAACTGATTTTTCTTAATCGGATGGGTTAGATGGTACTATGTTTCATTAAATATTTAGAATTTTCCTAATCAGATGGGCTAAATGGTACTCTGTTTCATGAAATATTTGCAGATTTATCAAACAATATTATTATTATAATGCTCGTTAACAAACCTTCTGAAATATTCACAGATTTGTTAATCAGATTCAATGAAATATTCATGGGTTTGTTAATCTGATTCAATGAAATAATCAGAATTTTCTTAATCAGATGGGTTAAATGGTACTCTGATTCGTGAAATATCTACAGATTCGTTAATCAGATGGGTTAAATGGTACTCTGCTTCATGAAATAATCAGAATTTTCTTAATCAGATGGGTTAAATGGTACTCTGTTTCATGAAATATTTGCAGATTTATCAAACAATATTATTATTATAATGCTCGTTAACAAACCTTCTGTTATTGGTATTGATTCGTGAAATATCTACGGATTCGTTGATCAGATGGGCTAAATGGTACTCTGTTTCATGAAATATTTAGAATTTTCGTAATCAGATGGGTTAAATGGTACTGTTTCATGAAATAATCAGAATTTTCTTAATCAGATGGGTTAAATGGTACTGTTTCATGAAATAATAGAATTTTCTTAATCAGATGGGTTAAATGGTACTCTCATTCATCAAATATCTACAGATTTATCAAACAATATTATTATTATATTGCTCGTTAACAAACCTTCTGTTATTGATATTGATTCGTGAAATATCTACAGATTCGTTAATCAGATGGGCTAAATGGTACTCTGTTTGATTCGTAAAATCTGCAGATTCGTTAATCAGATGGGTTAAATGGTACTCTGTTTCATGAAATATTTAGAATTTTCTTAATCAGATGGGTTAAATGGTACTCTGATTAATAAAATTGTTATAAATTCTTCAATCTGATGGGCTAAATGGTACTCTGATTAATAAAATTGTTACAAATTCTTCAATCTGATGGGTTGAACAATACTCAAAATCATTAAAATCTGAATAATATATGTTTGAGGCAATTGTACATATAATGAAGCGAGATAACTCTGCTCTCTCTCTCTGCAGAGCAAATTAAACGATTATCTCCCTTACTACTACGTTTGATTTATAGACGACGAAGATATTTGTTTTCGTTAATTATTTAGTGATTTATTTGTTCTCTGTAAGCAATTAGTTGTTAGTGAAGCAGCAATTTGTAACAGAGAGGGATATTGATGCATCTTTTGACTCTGATAACCTTAAATTCACGTCGGTTTATAGAAGTGCGTTGAATTACAAATCAGAGTTATTTTTAGCTCTTATAACACATGTATTTTGACCTAACGAACGATAACTCATACAGAAAATGTAATATGCGATTATTTTATGAATTATGTTTGAAACATTGAAGTAAATTCACGCTACAGTTCTCCAGTAACTGATTTTATTCTATTAGTAAATACAAGTCCAGAGTAATCACATGTGAGACAGTGCAAAGTTATATACTTAAATTTAACTGTATATTCATAAGAGATGCGGTGGCCGAGGTGTTAAGGCGTTTGCACGTAGATCAAGTTCTGTAGACTCTCTGTATGTTCGAGTCTCCAAAAATGCTAAAGATATATTATCTTGCATTCGGCGACAGATGCTATTTATAATTGGGGGTACGAAACCCAACAGAAAAATAATACAACTCTCCCACTATGTAACCACGTGGTGGGTGTACTTTTGCACTCCCCGGGGTTTTGTATGGATGGATAGTGTACAAAATCTGTTGGACGTAGGTAAATCCCCCCCTTGTATTCCGTCAATAGTTAAGTTTATGTTTGTTGTTAAGTTTATGTTTGTGCTGTCTGCAAAAATCAAAATCAAAATCCAAATCATCACCATTTGTATATATTCATGTTCATACAATCATATGTTTGTGCCGTCCTCAAAAAATATAATCAAAATCATCATCATTGTATATATTCATAATCATGCAATCATATGTTCATTAGGATAAGTTTAGGATAAGTTAGGATAAGTTTGGATAAGTTTATGTTTGTTGTTAAGTTTATGTTTGTGCTGTCTGCAAAAAATCAAAATCATAATCATATGCATATATAATCATGATCATACAATCATATGTTCATTAGGATAAGTTTATGTGTTGTGTTTGTGTCGTTAATAAAAATTACGGATCACCCTCTGAGCTTTCTAGGATGTTGTTTGACAACCTAGGGGTTCACATGGGGGTTGAGTCTGTATAAATGTGTTTCGTCTAATTTCGAATGCCCCTGAGCTTGCTAGAATGTTGTTTGACAATCTAGGAGCTCATATGGGGTTGTGTTGTGATTATATGTTTTGTAAATATTTTTTATATTGAAGAAATATTTATTATATAATGAACCAAGAAAATATTAATGCTATTATTTCCGCTATCAAAAAACTGCAGCATGAAGGAATAAATCTCTCTGATAATCTCGATCCTGAGAAAATATTATGCGATTATGAAATATTGAAACAACGAAAAGCCGAGGGTAAATACACACTGACATCTGAGTACAGATTCATGAAACTGATTTATCAATTAATGCTGGTATCCTTGGCAGGAGTAAATTACAAACAGGTAAAGCTGTTTGCGCCTCTTGCACGTTCGATCGAAAATATCAGATCTGAACTATCTCGTGAATACGAGAAAAAGAAGATTGTAGATAATCGTGTAATACAACTAAGAAAAATTATGTTATTTGATTCTGTCAATGACACTGAGAGCAGCGACAGTGAAGGTGTCATGATTGATTGGGAATAATTAACAGAGTTGAACTATACAGTAAAAAAATATTTATTTGTTAAGAGTACATAGTTATCTGATATATTCAAATATTTTCGACTGATCATATTTTTTTGAATATGCAGATTGTATGTTTTATTTGTAACAAATTGTACTGATTGTGGATGTGTGCCAAAATGTTTTACAGCTGCACTAATTGATGGAAAAGTTATTTCTTGGACTGTTTCTGTATTTATGGATATAACAGACCTCGGGATCTTGGGATATTTACCAGTATTTCCACGTGCAGTATTCTCTCTCTGTGTAATAGCCTGCAGGTTAGATAACCGATTATTTTTGGGATTTCCGTCAATATGATCAATTACAAGTCCATATTCGATGACCCCATAAAAACATTCGAATATGAATCTATGTGATAAATAATGTTTATCTACACTGGTATTGAATTTAAAATAACCAAATTTATTAACACTACCGACTGTTTTTTTAATCGACAGTGCCTGATTACACCATCTCGAGACGCCTCATAATTTTTATTTATGGGATGTGCCAGAAATTCTTTTTGCTCCATTTATATATAATATTATTTGTTTAAATCATTGTTTTGAAATCTGACCAGATAATCTTCTACGGTTTTTATAGGAGATTTACCTGACAATGTCAAAGTATTATTTTTTTTGTGGTCATAATATCGTTTTAATTCTCTATATTTTTTACCGCCGCATTTTACACATAACTGAGTTTTTCCTCTGACTCCAACACCACATTGCACACACGGTTTTGGTCCTAGACAACCATTTTTAACGCTTTGCATATGGTAGCAGCAGAATTCATTCACGCATGCTTTGTTACAAGGAGAAGTATATCCAATTTTGAGCCAAATACATCGATTTTTTGTTTGAATCATTATATATATATATACTAAAATTTAATTTAAATATTTGTCTTAATTATAATGGAAGAATTATCCATCATTGAGCCTTCCGCAGTCTCAGCGGGAACTAGATTTGATCTTGACAGACTATCAGAATATAAATTTAGTGTTTCGATGCAAGATCTTGCCTTAACAAATGACGATATAACCGAACGTATCCGTGAAGCCAAGAAGGAATTTCGTGACAATGGTGCGGCTCATATGTGGTCAACATTTAGGATCGGAAATATTATCGATACTATAATGAATGACAAACGAGGAAGAATGATTATTAACCACCTTGATGTTCAAAAATATTTTATTTTAATAAAATTTATTATAAGGACAGACGACGATACTTGGATTATTCGTGACAAGCGTGATCCAGTCCGCATACAGTCAGGAAATAATATTGTTCTCTTGAGTAATAAATCCAAGCCCTGAATACTGACTGGTATTGACAAACCGTATTATGAACGAGTGTACCCTGTGACTGCGGTTGTATATGCAATATATCCGCTGAATAATAAACCTGACGTTAGGGATTTCAAACCGATGAGACTGTCAGAGTCAAGAATAAACTGTGTGGCTGAACGGGTAACAGAACATTTCATAAATGCGATACGTGGTAATGGTTTAACAGATTTACGACGTAAAAAAAATAAATACATGGGCAGAAGCAGTTAAAGATACTGGAACATCTATTAAAGACGTTACTGAGTTGGGAAAGCTATTTAAATTTCCAATAACAGTGAAGACGTTAACAGGAGAGATTTTATATAAATCAAAATATGAATCAAGAGGAGCTTCGATAGATATTATTGATCACAATGCACATGCATGGACTATGGCAGTAATAATATTTCCACGAGACAGAACGGTTAAATTTTATAATGGTCATATATTTGATTTTATCAAAAATATCAGTAAAAGTGACCCTGTATCTGTTTGGTTATTTCAAAGTTCAGAATATGATTATTATGATCAGTTTGTACGGCCTAATGGTGATATTTGTCGTATAGAATCTCTTCATGTAGAAATGGAACATCTTGCGCTGAAATATACTTCTGACGATGTCAAAGTTAGACAATTACGGAATAATTGTTTTACAGTTCCATCAGTTGCTGCTCACTTCGCTCAGGAGAAAAATGCATGGAAAACGACACGATCAGAATTTATTGAAGATATCCAGAAAAGTTGTATAGAATATGGACACGGTGGATTATGGAATACTAAATACAAGTATAACGACGTTATCTCCGTTGATATGGTAACGTGTTATCCTGGAAGTTTTCTTGGATACGGAGAATGTTCTGAATACTTTAAGAGATTTGGACATCCATCACATGAGATGACCAGAGTTGCAATAAACGGACCCTTACCAGAATTTGACTTAACCGGATTTGCCTATATAGAATCATTCGAGTTTACAGAAGATCTCCATCCGATTACTTATGCTTGGTTTGGAAGACATTTTTCAGAAAAATGTTGGGTTCCAATAGTACTATTGCGATATATGCTTGATGCTCGAATTTTAATATCATTACAGGTGAGTGAGGCAATTATATCGTATAGTTCACAGAAGCAAGTTTGGTTACCAGAACCGGATAGATTTAATATCGATGATGCCAGGAGAGAATTTCCTGATCTCAATGAAGATGACATTATTAAAATTACTAATAATATACGTAAATGCAGAGATGAGCATGATGAGAAAGTTGCAAAGGATCTCGGTAGAAAGATAATTGGTAAATTTACTCAAGGAGGAGCATATGATCATAAAAGACACTGTACAAGATTGATTATGGACGATGCTGAACTCGATTTTATAATCGCTGATACAACGGAAAAAACACATTTATAAGCCGATGTAATGCTTATTTATCAAACGGAACCAAACTAGGTACAATTGTGAGCTATATTGATGGTGACTCACCGCAATTTACTCATTTAGGATCTTCAATGCTAGCCTATGTTTCGATAAATCTATTGTCGATGATAAATAGATTTCCTCGTTATGCTGTCAGAGTTGCTACGGATTCGTTTTATATAAATAAAAAATATACGGATTTGTTAAAACCGCTACTTGGTAATGGTGAATGGGGATCATGGAGAATAAAACAAGAAAATATACTTAGTTATTCTGAATCTGCTGACGTTGAAATTAAGGAAATATATTACAAAATTAATGATCAAGCATCAAAGTCATCAGCACCATCTGTATATGATCCTGTGGCTAGACACAAGACTGTTTATCTTAACGGATGCGGTGGTTCAGGTAAAACAACTCGTGCGATTAAATTATTCCTGAACAACCATTCAGATATAATTGTTTTGACACCGACACATAAACTCGCCAGAGAAATAAAAGAACGAGGAGTAAAATCATGTACATATCATAGTTTCTTTAGATGGTGTGGAGACACATGGACTTCTGAGCGAATGGGTGAGAAATATATACCTAAATATATTATCTGGGACGAGGTAGACACGGTGTCGTTAGAAATATTAAAAACATTTCTTGATTGGTTATTAACAAATAATACTGGTGTAATAATGTGTGGCGATCATGGTCAACCACCACCCTTTATTGGACAGTCTCCACATGAATGGCTGAAGAATAATGTAGATTATTATGAAGAAATAAATGATGATCATAGAGCTATTGATGAACCACTGAAAGAACTTAAAAGATTAATCAGACTACAGCCAGATAAAATACAATGTGAGATAATGAGTAAAGTAATTCCAGAAACTACTATGAATGATTTTTTGAATTTATGGAGACCTGCTGATTTGATAGTCGCAAGTAGAAAGATAGTTCGTGATAAACTACAGGAGAAATTATTTTTGTTACATAAAGAAAAGTTTTCAGATCTACCTGTACCATTATGTTATCGCCCAACAGATACTCGACGACAGAATATTGAAGTTGAAATTCCTGGCGGTGGGATACAAAATCTTGTCTTGAATAATATTGTTTTGGTTGCTGTTGATGTTGTTGAGAATGCGCTGAGTATGGATAAATCACCGTGGACGTTAGAATACGCTATAACGATTCATTCGTCAGAGGGATTAACTATTTCTGATACAAATATCTGGATTATAGATGATCGGATCGAATGGTCAAATTTAGTCTATCTCGCAGTATCTCGAGTCAGAAGAATATATCAGCTACATAGGGTTATTATGAATTTTACAGAAAATAATGATCAAACTGTTAGTAATGACGTAATAAGAAAAAAACTATCTGGTTATAAGCAATGTGACAAAAAAAAAATAAGCGTGACTTTGATATTGATACTGAATTTATTATAACACTAAAAGAACGACAGAATAATCATTGTGCAAGCTGTAACACAATAATGTTATGGCAACATTCGAATAATAATCCAAGACAATTTACCGTAGACAGAATTAATTGTGATCTTGGTCATATACGTGATAATGTGATGCTAACCTGTCTTGAATGCAATCGGCGTAGAGGTGCTAATTTACATAAGTGAAGGTGGTGGTAATTGTGTGTCTTTAGGAATTACTTGTAATTGTTCACGCACAAATCCACGTTGAGGAGCAGTTGAATCTAGTCTGTAGATTGCGGGTCTACCAGTGGATCTTACCACGCTAGAAATTGTATGTGTAGTCACACTCCAGATAGGATCAGTTGCTCTTTTTTTACCACCTTCAAGTTCACCAGGTTCATATAAATATCTTACAGTTACATTACCTAATACTGGTTGAGAGAAAGATTCACGTCGTTGTATTGGTATATATTTTTTGTGATCGCATTAGAAGGTTTCATGGAAGTTGAACGAGTAATTTCATTATTCAATGCAGTTATCACACTTGGTAACCTTGCAACCCATTCACGAGATCTCTCACCGGACTTAAAGTCAGTAGATATTTCCTTTGCGTATTGATATCCAAATAACCGCTCAGCAAGTGTTCGATTAAATCGTTCAACGATGGCCTGATCACGATGAATTTCAGTGTGTCCTCGTCTGATTTTAACGTTATGTTTCTTCATCAACGATAATAATGTACCAAGAAATTCTTTACCAGGATCAACCTGTAATAACTGTGGCCATCGCAAAGGTCCTCGCTGATAAATTCGCTCAAACGCAGATGAAACTTCAGACGCTGTCTTTGTTGATAATGGTTCAGCTTCTTTATATCTACTTGCAACATCAACGACAGTTAATGCGTATTTGTACGTGCGTGATTGACGTCTACGTGTTTTAATGGTGTCATGTGGTAAAAATAAAATATCTGCTTGATGAACTTCATTAGGGGTGCTGACATCAAAATGTGAGTACTGAATTTTTTTAGGTGGTGGTAGATAAATCTGCCATATTGCTTGTTTTGATAAACCACGCTGCAGCAACAGAACGTGAGACTTTTGCTGCATCAGCAAGTTTAGTAATCGCTGATCTGCCTCTCCAATATCCTCTTGGGCTATAATAAACAGACTCCATTATAATAGTTATATAATTAATTACCAGCCCCTAACATTATTTTACCTTTCATGGTAGTTTTTACTAGAAAACTAGCGAGTGTTTCTCTGACAGATTTATTGTGTATAGAATTTAACGCATGAATCAATTTTACATCTGCGAGATGCCGTTGTTGTAAATCTTTACTTTTATATGCAACGTCATGAACATGACACGCTTGATCAATCTTATTTATTGGATGCTCTCCTGGTCTTGGTTGATCTTGATCATCAAGTCGGATATCAAGTCGAGTTCCAGGACAACAATAATTATATCCAGAAAGATGTTTCTCACCGGGATATTTAGCCCATGGAGCTCCTGATAATTTCCCTAATAAAGCGGCGATATCTCCACCTGTCTTTGATGAAATAAATTTATATTTTTTTGTACCACATTTCACACACTTGCCTGTAATTGCACGTCTTTTATTCTTCGTTGTTATTGTTGTTAATCCAGTGGTGGACGTAGGTACTCTACATCGAACGCAATATAAATCCATGTTATTTATTATATGGATATAATTGACTTTTCTGCGACACAAAAACAGGAACCAGTAAAGCATCATCCAGCGTTACCGAATTCTATCAGAATGATTATAATAGGCCCATCTGGATCAGGCAAAACACAATTATTGCTTAATCTAATAATGAGATGGCTGAAGTGGGATAAATTATATTTGGTAGCACCATCTGTAGATGATCAGAGGTGTTACGAAGTACTTAAAGATTTTAATGAAAATGCAAAATTGCTGAATGAAGACGGTAATGATGTTGTTGACTTTATTACCGATATTGATGAAGCCCCATCTGTAGATGACCTAGATGGATTTATTAATAATTTAGTGGTGTACGATGACGTTATGCTGGACAAACAATCAAATCCAGCTAGAATATTTTCCAGAGGTAGACATAAAAATACTGACGTGATCTATGTTACTCAGCGATATACACAAATTCCAAAAGTGATCAGAGATAACTGCAATATTTTAGTCGTGTTTAATGGAGTAGATAATTATACCTTATAAAATATTTATTATACTTGGTGTTCAGGGGATATGGACATGATCAAGTTTAAAAGCTTCTTTTCAAAAGCACAAGCTGTTCCGTTCGGATTTATAACAATAAATCTACATGACCCAAGATCCAGATATCGTATAGGTCTGGATAAAATCTTTGGTTAATTATAGCAGCAGGGAGGGTGAAAAACAGCCAATATTGAGTGACCCGGCGAGTAAACGAAACACACTATAAAATAAAAACAAAGAGTCAACAATAAAATAACAAAAATAACTAACCCAAACGATTTATTATCTGTTTTCCATCATATGAAAATAATCTCGGTTAGAGGCTTCAGTTTAACGTTATTGACATTGTTTTTTCAGCCTTCGTAGGAACCTTACGTTTTAGACAAATGACGATTCAGGCAAGTGGTCTGTTCACCCTCCCTGCTGCTTGTATCGTTAGCATGAAGTACCGCGATAATACAGCGTCCGTTACAGGCTACATTCGACCTGTACATTCGGAGTAATTTTGACCCGAGTCCAGGAAGCGGAATGGGTAAGTATTTATTTTCCGAACGTAATGTCAGAATAAAAATTCTTACATTCTAACCTTTCAGTTTTAAGACAGGAATTCACGATATTCTCTTATCTCAGTTATATGCTTACTGTTTATACCTAATACTAGTGTTTTCATCAATTCATGAGTTACGGGAGTTGTTTGCTCAGTTTCAGCCACTCCATGGCTGCCTACTTTCGATTTTGAAAACAATATTTTCGGGTAGTTTTACGTTAGCTGTATGACTATCAGCAGCATAGTACGGTTTTCACACGGTAATCCTGTAGGCCTACCATTAGAGTGGAGCAATGATTTTTATTTGAAAGATAACTCAATCAAAATTTGCACACATGTAATGCTATTACAAAGAAGCATATAAAAGTTTATTTTATGAAAATATGTCTGAAATTGTATTTTTTTATGAATTTTTTTCTAACAACGTTAACTTAATACTTTTTAACAATAAATTATTTTTGTGTCAAAAAGTGGTACCATAACCACCGTTTTTGTTTTTATTTGTAGAGACATCAAAATCAAATTTAGCACATTCATAAAGATTATTTAACTGTTTACAAAATTCTGTTGTTTTTTTAAAATTGGACCAAAAACAGATTTTCTAGATATTTTTATGATTATAATTATAGCAGTTGTTTAATTGTGAGGTAGAGACACAAAATTGTGATATGGAGAGGGCCAGTAGTTAAACAATAAGAAAACATTTGAACTTCCATTGTTTCAAACGTCACAGTGTTAGTACTTAACAATGCATTAAAAAAACAATAAGAAAACATTTGAACTTCCATTGTTTCAAACGTCACAGTGTTAGTACTTAACAATGCATCAAAAAAACAATAAGAAAACATTTGAACTTCATTGTTTCAAACGTCACAGTGTTAGTACTTAACAATGCATCACAAAAACAATGAAATGGTGTTCAAGACATGGAAACCTTTTACGGTATTTTTCTCTTTTACACTGTGTTTGACCCTCTCTTATCTGACAAAAGTTGTCATTTCATACTAAGCATGTCATTGAACAAGAAATGCAATATCGATAAAGCCTGTAAATGGATTTTTTGTCTGTTTACAGCGGGATGCATAAGTAAGGCATTTTTTCCTTTCCAAAATACTGTTCAGCAAATGTGACAGCTACCAACCATGCTAAATACTCTTTTTAATTTAAACATATCTACACACCAAAAGTCAGAAGGAACGTTTCTTTTGACACTACTAGGGCCTTCCCTTGCATTTAAAAAAAAAATTTAAACAACAATGCGAGTGCAGAATGTTCACGCCTCATGTCAAAAACAAAGGTTAATTTTTCCATGCTGATCAATCAAGGATGAACTGATTTGAAATACTGTAGGAAAATTATTGGATGCAAGGTTTGATATTGCAATGATATTTTTGAAATATGGATGATGGGTTAAAAAAAGGACTTAAATTAACTGCCATACTTGGCAAATACTGTTTTCAACTAGTGTCACAGAATACATTAATTTTGCAAACAAATTGTGACTATTATCTCACAAAATTTACTATTTCAATCAAAACTTCTAAAGTTAAAAGGTGTACACAGTACTTTACACAGAACGCTATTTTAATGTATACCTAGCATTTCTTACAAGTATAAAGGCTACAAAAGTATATGTCATTTACTCATTGATTCAGTTGGAGACATGCTGAATTTTGACCAGTACTTGTGAACAGATGTATGGTTCAGGCTGTAATCTGGAAGGTAGCATGTGAGGTGGTGGAGCTGGAGAAGAGTGGGAGGGAGCCACTTTATTATTTTCTCGACCACAGTTTGTTCATTGAGATTTTTAATTCATAATTAAAGAATATTTACATTTTAGGTAGCAGCTACACTCCACAGGCTACACTACACTGTGTAGGGTTCAGGGTCAAAATGGACTTTTATGAAAATGGTCCATGGCCAAAACGGATTTTGCTTAAAAGGCCAGGTGCAAAAAGGCCCATTTCTGTATCCATTACTAATTATCATGTACTCTAATTAAAATAAATAATAATAAATATCAACTCCTTACTTTTTATTGTGAAATATCTTTGAATATTCAAAGGAGACCAAACAGTGAACTGACTAAAACCATTACAGATGGACTTGATGGATACAAGGGTTGTTAAGCAGAAGTAATAATCTTGTTAAGTCAAAGGAGAAGACACAAGAACAAACTGCCCCCAATAGTTTTGAGTGTTGGGTTGTAAGTCCAAACATAGAGGATATTTTAAAACAAGAAAATGCATGTCAAAAAAATGTCATTTAGCAAAATGTGAGAAGAAAGGACCAGAACAAACAGGTTGAATAATGAAATCTTCATGAAATTTTTAATCAGGGAAGTATGGAAAAAAGAATGGACAATGCTCAACATACATACGATTTCTGATGGTTCAGTACAAGCCACTTTTCGGAAGTAGAAAATCTATATCTAAAAGATTTCATTGATACTGAAGGTACAGTAGATGAGAAAATGGATCCTGATAAGAGATGAAAAATCTGAAAGAAAATGACATCGAAGTCAAGGATAGAAAGGGATTTTTCTAAGAAAAAGTGTCATAGAACCATCAACAGAAAAAGGCAGAGAAAGACAAGGCCATCAAGACCAGTGTTGGTTACGAGCAGAAAAAAAAAGAAAAGAGAGTGGAATCCTCATACAAACGAGACAAGCATAATTTCTCACTTGTGATTCATAGCTTATTTTATCCTTTATAGTTATGGATAACAAATAAGTAAATGACATGTACCAAGTATTTCATACAGCTCTTTTTCTCTCTCTCACACACACACACACACACACACACACAGCAGACACTAGCTATCATGTTAACTGGTTATAAGAATCAGCTGCATTATTTAATCACACTAAAGAGAACAGATTCAGATAGAGAAAATGAATGTGTTATGTTTTCACTGCTTACTAGAATCAGATTACCTATTATTAGAATAAGAAACAACTGTTGAGTAATATTTAAAACAAAGATGGCACTGGCAATACATGTTTTAAACTGATTCTGATATATGAAGTATACCTGTAATCAACTGGGGTAATTCACTCAGGAGTGTCTCAGTAATCACTACAAAAACTGTTAAAATCTTATGACACATCAAGCTCTATTGAGACTGGAAGCATGGGAAAGAGTTGTGATTGTAGAGACTTGCGTTCGTGTCTCAATTGTGATTATCAAAGTTTCCTGACATAATAAATATTTCTGAGACAGAAAACGGGTAAAGGAAGTGTGAAAGGTAAAAAGTGGACGCTGACTCTTTCCTGATACCGGTACTGCAATCTGTATAATCTGAACAGGTCTGCTGCTTGCTGTCAGTAGTTCACTTGAGTCTTGGCATTAGTCCTTACTGTCCAGTGCTTAATTCTTTGATACTTAATGATTTAACAATAGATATAAAAATGTAAGTGATAAGAACTTCTTATCAGAAGTGAATAGACATAGGTATTACAGAAAAGTTGTCATTAATTCGAGAAAGAAAACAGGATAAGCATTGGAAAAATGTAGGGTAAATGACATTGACCACCTATTGCTAATACGGCTTTGAAAATACTCCTAGTATAAACTGCAGGTTAAAATTCCAAGAAAAAGAAAAAAAGAAAAGAAAAGTGATTAGAGGCTTATTTTTATAAGGATGAAAAAGTTTTGAAATTGTAATAATAATAATAATAATAATAATAATAATAATTATTATTATTATTACTGAATCTTTTATCATGGTCTTTCTCCCTGATGGTCCTTTCTTACCTGTTACCCTGGCCTTTCTGGACTGGGCCTTTTTAACCCGGGCCTTTTCCGTATTGGTCCTTTCTGACCCGACACCCTACAATCAGCAGAAAAGTGAGAAATTATAAACAGACCCTACTGAAAAGAATTTAGATTGTTTAACCTTTCCTTCAAAATAATAATCAACCAACCAAGCAGCAGGGGGGTGGGTGAACAGACCACTTTTTAGAAAAGTCCTTTTTGAAATTAAAGCTTCCTACAAAAATGAAAATACAAGCGTCAATAATGCTAAACTGAGACTTCTAACTGACCAAGGCCTCTCTAACTGGGTTGGCTCATTTTTGTTATTTTATTTTTTGACACTTGTATTTTTAAATTTTTATGCATCCTCGTTTACCGACCTGGGACGCTTACTATTGGTCGACCCCACCCACCACTGCTGTCTTTCAGCCAAAAATTTTATCGAGACTGTAAGGGTACAAATTTCTGTTGATCTATAAAGAGCACATTAATTTGGGCAGGTGAACGATTAATTAGATTTATGGGGACCGGTGCGTGTTAAATAGCCATACTGCAAGGATTTTTAATGGATGTGTTGTGAGAGGTAGTGATTCTTAATTAAGCATTCGTTTATTTAACAGTCAGACAGACTGGAAGGAAAGGGTTAACTTCGATCTTTGTATTGAAAATGTCCGATTTGAAATTTTCCAGAATCAGTTATTTGGAAATCTAGAGTTCAGGCGGACCGCAATTTTGGTGCCTAGTTATAAAAGGCGGGAGATATATTTAATCCGGATTGGTTATGCTAGGTGAGGGGCGTGGTTCCCACATGAAGTTTCTTGGTTTTAATTTGTCCCATCGCAAAATTTAGTCAGTCTGCATTTTTCTACAAGAGAAAACAAATGTAGGAGACTGAGTTGAATTTAGAAGAAATTCACTTGTAAAATAATTATCCAAGGGACTGGATGTCGGGAAAGTCAACGGACACAATTCTGGCAGTAGAAGCTAGCAAAGCTTGAAAACACAAGGGGAAATAGCTCCACTGGACGTATCCATGTACCTACCTATCCAAGTACCTACACATCACGTACTTCTGTATCCACCTACCCTCACAAAGTTCGAAGGCCAAAAGAGGCGAGGCAATAGAGAGTTTGGAGAAGGGAAAAGTGGAAAGGACCATGAAGAACAGCCACAGTGAAGTTGGAATGAACCGGAAATAAGCAGGTTATGAAGTTGTACAAGGCAATGACTTCGATTGTTCACTCGATTCTATGATGAACCAATTCTATCATTTAAAACAGATCGGCTATTTATATAAGTATATTTGTGTTTGAAATTCGGTAAATGATTTATTTAAAAAAGAATTGTTATCTTCCTAATGTAATGCATTGTCACGGTTGTTTATGTAATTGATTAAATTGTTATTTTTCATGTACGGGGGCTTGTGTCATTCTGTTTATATATCTGCTCAGATCTCTATCTATTCTATCTATAAGTTTCACACTTTATATTAATATTTACTCGACCTGGTCAATAACACCAAAGGCGATCACCCTCTAGATAACGATAACCCAATAAAGCGGACACCTTGTAAGAAGGTACAATCCATCAATAATCCAATTTCCACCAACACCCAACAGAAACCTATGCGATATCGTCACCGAGGATCATGTAAATTTATTGTAATAAATCCATGAGGAATTGCTTGCACTTTAGAGAAAGAAGTTTCTGAATTTAATCGTATCTGTGTCTCCTGAACACCAAGTCTGATGGATGTTTCTTAGTGTGGTTATCAACACCATTAAAGACAACCAGAAGATTGCAGTTATCTCTGATCACTTTAGGTTTAAGTATTTGTGTATACAGCTGTGTAACATATATAATATCAGTGTGTTTGTGTCAGCCTTGGGAAAATATTGGAGCTGGATTTGATTGTTTATCTAGCATCACATCATCATATACTACAAGATTATTAATACGTCCATCGAGATCACCCACAGATGGAGCATCATCAAAATCTGTGATAAAATCAATAATATCATTACTGTCCTCATCCAACAATTTTGCATTTTCATTAAACTCTTTAAGCACATTGTAGCATCACTGATCATCTACAGATGGTGCCACTAAATACAACTTAACCCACTTCAGCCGTCTCATTCTCAGGTTAAGCAGCAATTGTGTCTTACCAGCTCCAGATGACCTATAATATTTGCTCTGATAGAATTTGGTAGCTCTGGATGATGCTTGACTGACTCTTGTTTTTGTGTGGCTGAAAAATCAAAGATATCCATGTTGTGGAAATATAATAATTATATGAATTTATAATGTGTTCGATGCAGAAAACCCACCCCCACCATTGGATTAAAAACAATAACGACGAGGAATGAAAAGCGTGCACTCACAGGCAAGTGTGTGAAATGTGATACAAAAAAAATCAGATTTATCTCTCATGAAACAGGAGGAGATATCACTGCTTCACTGGGAAAATTACAAGGAGTTCCATGGGCTAAGTATCGTGGCGAGAAGCATCTTCATGGATTTAATTATTGTGGTCCTGGAACCTGACTTGATATCCAGCTTGATAAGAAAGATCAACCAAGACCTTTAGAGTATCCAATAAATGCGATTGATCAAGCGTGCCACGTTCATGAAGTTCTGTATAAAAATCCAAATCTACACCAACGATATATTGCTGACGTGAAGTTGATTCATATGTTAAAGTCTGTAAAAAAATAAATCTCTCAGAGAATCGCTTGCTAATTGGCTGGTAAGATAAGCGATGAAAGGTAAACTAGTGTTAGGATACGGGAATTAGTCGGCCGATTATTATTATAATAATGGACTCAATTTATTGTAGCCCAAGGGGATATTGGAGGGGTATAGCAGTGATTAGTAAACTTGCTGATGCAGCAGGTGTCGAATGTCTGTTGCCGCAGATTGGTTATCATGACAGGCAATATGGCAAATTTATTTACCACCACCTAAAAAAGATCCAGTACGCACATTTTGATGTCAGCACTACTAGTGAAGGTCATCAGGCAGATATTTTACTATTAAAACTGGTAGAAGTCAATCGCGCACATACAACTACGCGTTAACTGTCATTGATGTTGCAAGTAGATATAAAGAAGAAGAACCACTATCGACAAAAACGGCAACTGAAGTTGCATCTGCATTTGAACAAATTTATTGATGAGGACCCTTGCGATGGCCACAGTTGCTACACGTTGATCCTGGCAAAGAATTTCTTGGTGCAGTAACATCTCTGATGAAACAATATAACGTCAAAATCGCAATTCATCGCGATCAGGCTATCGTTGAGCGATTTAATCGAACATTTGCTGAGCGATTTCAGTATGCGAAGGAAATATCACTGACCTTAAGTCCAAGTATAAGAGGTCTCGTGAATGGGTTGCAAGACTACCAAGTGTGATAGCTGCGTTAAATAATGAAATTACTAGTGGAATTTCTATGAAACCTATCAATGTGATCACACAAAATAAAAAAACACATACCAGTACAACGACATGACTTTTTCTCAAAACAACCAGTATTAGGTAATGTGACTGTCAGATATTTATATGAACCTGGTGAATTAGAAGGGGGGGTAAAAAAAGAGCGACTGACCCAGTAAGATCCACGGGTAGACCTGCAATTTACAAACCAGATTCAGCTGCTCCTCACGTGGATTTGTACATGAACAATTACAAGTAATTCCAGAAGATACACAACTACCACCACCTTCACTCTCATGGAGGATGATTTGTGAACTGGCGCCTCTACATTGATTACACTCAAGACAGGTCAGCATCACATTTTTGCGTGTGTGGCCGAGACTACTATTAATTCTATCCACGGTAAATTGTCGTGGGTCATTATGCAAATACTGCCACAACATTACTGTGTTACAGCAAGCACAGTGATTTTTTTGTTGTCATTTAAGTGTCATGTTAAATTCAATATCAAGATTGAGGTCACGTTTGTTTTTTTTGTTGGTCACACTGCTGATAACTAGCTAATATTTTCTTTGCTATTATCATTGCCGTTGCTAGCAATGGTTTCCTGAGTCATTGCGCAGTCTATGATAACCCTCCGTAGCTGAGACATTCTTCTCACTCTCAACACCGCTAGATAAACCAAATTTGACCATCGATCTGATCATCAACAATCCAGATATTTGTATCGGAAATAGTTAATCCTTGTGACGAATGAATCGTTATAGCATATCCTAGAGTCCATCATCAACACGCTCTCAACAACACTCACAGGAACCAAAACAATATCATTAGTGTGTTTGTGTGTGTGTGATTTAGATTTTTAACGTAGCTTTAACAATTTTTCAGTCATATTGCTACGATGTCTGCAGTGTGACAGTTTATAGTGATGTCTAGCACTGGAACATCATGCCGCAGACATGTAGCATGATATTCAACCCAGTTACATTATCCTGACACCAGGCTGACCAGTCCTAACACTAACCTCTTAATGCCGAGTGTCAAGCAAGGCAGCTGTTAGTACCATTTTTTAAAGTCTTTGGTATGACTTGGCCGGGGTTCGAATCTGCGACCTCCAATATCATTAAGAATGAGGTTTTGTTTCCTTGGTTCCACCAAGCATCCAGGAATTTCAATATCAATATTTTGTTTGCGTGTATCTGTTGGTAGATAACAATGGAAGAGGTAAATCTGAAACCTTTCCTTTATTTAACAGAAATAATTGCTGTTGAAGTGTATCACGAACTATCTTCCGACGTGCAACTATCAAATCAGCAGGCCTCCACAAATTCCAAAAATCACTCATCGCAGTCTCTGGAATTACTTCAAGCATTATTTCACATTGAATTTTATCTGGTTGTAGTCTGATTAACTTTTTAAACTCTTTCTGCGTTGAATCAATAGCTCTATGATCATCAGGTATCTCCTCATAATAATCTATGAATTTTTTTCAGCCATTCATATGGAGATGATCCAACAAAAGGTGGTGGTTGACCATGATCACAACACATGATAACAGCAGTATTTCAAGTCAATAACCAATCAAGAAACATTTTTAATACGTCAACTGGTACCATGCATATTTCATCCCAGATAATAATTTTAAGAATATATTTCTCACCCATTTGTTCAGATGTCCACGCATTCCTCTTCCATCAAAAGAAACTGTGATAAGTATGAGATTTAACTCCTCGTTCACTCATTTCTTTGGTGAGCCGATGAGTTGGAGTTAGTACAATCATTTCAAGATTTCAGTATAATTCAATTGCATGTGTTGTTTTACCAGAACCTCCGATGAGATAAACAGTTTATGTCTGACCACAGGATCATATACCGATGGTACTGATGAAAGTTTTGACTTCTGTTTATTTTTGTAATATGTTTTCTTAGATTCAACGTCAGAGGATTCAGAATAACTAAGTATCTTTTCTCGTTTTATTCTCCATTCACCCCATGATGCATCAGCGCCAATATGTAATTGTTTTAGCAATCCTGCATTTTTTCATTCATATAAAATGAATCTGGTGACTCGAACCGCGGTATCAGGAAATCTGTTTATCATCGATAATAAGTTTATCGAAATGTACGCGAGCATCGAAGATCTTAGATGAGTGAATTGTGGTGAGTCACCATCAGTGTAGATCACAATTGTTCCTAATATGGCTCCGTCCGATAAGTTAACATTACTTCGACTTACAAATATATTTTTCTCTGTTGTATCAGCAGTTATAAAATTGAGCTCAGCATCATCGATAATTAATCTTGTACAGTGTCGTTTATGATCATATGATCCTCATTGTGTAAATTTACCAATTATTTTTCACCCAAGATCTTTTGCAAGTTTAATTTCATATTCTACAGCCTTGGGTTTCTTTTCAAGAATAGATCTCTCAACGACAGGTAGCCAGACTTGTTTTTGTGGACAATACTATATTATTGCTTCATTCACAGTTAATGATATCAATATTTTTACATCAAGCATATATCATAATAAAACTATTGGATTCCAACCGTGCTCATTAAAATGATGACCAAACCAAACAGTGACAACTGGATGAAGGTTTACCGATGCAAACTTGAATGACTCAATACATGCAAATCCAGTTAAGTCAAAATCTGGCAAGGGTCCATTTATCACAACTCGAGTCATCTCGTTTGTTGGATGTCCAAATCTTTTAAAATACTCAGAACACTCTTCCATTCCAAGAAAACTTCCAGGGTAACATGCAACCATATCAACTGAGATAACATCCTTATAATTGTATTTAGTATTCCACAATCCGCCGTGTCGATATTCGACACAATTGCATTGTATTTCTTCAAGAAATTCCAACTGTGTTGGCCTCCATGAATTTTTCTTCTGAGCAAAGTGAGAAGCAACTGATGGAACGGTGAAGCAGTTACTGAGTAATCATTCAATAACATCAGTATCATTTGTGTATTTCGAAGCAATCTTTGTCATCATGCCATGAAGAGATTCTGTTTGATAAATATCTCCATTAGGCCGTACAAACTGATCATAATAGCTAAACTCGGAACTTTGAAAGAACCGCACGGATACAGGATCACTCTTACTGATATTTCTGATAAAATCAAACATATCATAGTTATAAAATGTAACAGTTCGAGTTCGTGGAAATAATGTTACATCCAACGTCCACTCATGAGCGTTATGATCAACGATCTCTATCGGAGCTCCTTTCAATTTATACTTTGATTTGTATAAAACTTCTCCGTTAACATCTTCACCATTATTGGGAATTTTAATATTTTTTCCAACTTGGCAACATCTTTGATAGACGCTTCAGTATCTTTAACTGTTTCTACCCACTTATTTATTGTTTCACGTTGTAAATCCGTTAAACCATTTCCTTGTTTCGCATTTGTAAGGTGTTCTAAAACTCGTTCAGCGACACAATTCAGCGTCCAAACTCTCATTGGCAGGAGATCATCAATGCTAGGTTTATCATTCAGCGGATATATCGCATAAACAACTGCCATCACAGGGTATGCTCGCATATAATATGGTTTGTTAATGCCAGTCAGTATTCCTGGTTTGAGAGTTTTACTTAATGTGACAACATCCCCAGCACGGTGTGATTTCCGAACAGGGTCACGTTTGTCACGAGTAATCCAGGTTACGTCGGCGGCATCCACCGCTACGATAAATTTTATTCTAAAACTATATCTTTGTTCATCAAGATAATTAATAATTGTCCTTGCCCGCTTGTCATTCATTGCAGCATCAACGTCTTCCTAATTCTGTATGTTGACCACACATGAGCCACACCATTGTTGTGAAATTCTCTCTTGGGTTCACGGATATGATTGATTAGAGTCTGATTCGTCAAATCCGGATCAACATCAACCAGAGCTTGCCTCGGCAAGTCAATGGTTATTCTGTCAAGATCAAATCTGGCCTGAGAGGGTTTAGTCGCAGATAATCTCATAAATTCCTTCATGTTATAATTAAGGCAAATATATATTTAAATTAAACTTCAAAACAATTATATAATGATTCAAGCAAAGAATAGTTGTAAGTGGTTGTTGATTGGATCAACAAATCCTTGTAATTGGTCTTGTGTAAATTAATTCTGTGGATACAACATGCAGAATGTGCGACGAGAAAATCTAGGTCCAAAACTATGTTTAAAGTGTAACGTTTGAGTCAGGGGTGAAACGCAGTTGTGCGTAGAATGCGGCAGTAAAAAACAGAGCTTTGAAATGGTATTATGATAAAAAAAAATGATGGTAATGGATCTCCAATAAAAAATGCTGAAGAATATCTTGCTAGATTTTTGGGCTTGCATCCCACATATTTCTTCTAGTAATAAAATAATAATTTAAACAAATCATATTTAATATATAAATGGAGCAAGATGAATTTGTAAAGCATCCCATCATCAAGAATTATGAGGCATCTCGTGCTGGTGTAATTAGGAACTGTCGACTTTGTCAGTAATGCTGGTTATCTCATATTCTGTGCTGGGGGAAAAATATTTCTCTGTCATAAATTTGTGTATGAATGTTTTCATGGACTGATAAGAGATGGACTTGTGATTGATCATATTGACAGCCAGAAACTTGATAATTTTTTGAATAATTTGCAGGGTATTACACAGAGTCAGAATTGTAAATTTGGAGGTACTGGGAAATATAATAAATCTGCAAGAGCAGTTATATCTGTAAATACAGAGACATTGGAAGAAATAGAATTCTATCAATATGTGCAGCTGTCAAATATTTCTGAATTTCCCCAGCTTAGGTACAACGTGTTGCAGATAATATAACCAGATCAGCATTTTCAGAGAAATACAAACAATTTTATGATGAAGTACAACAGAGAAATTCAATGAATGGAAATAACTCTGTCAGGTAGAGCTTTTCTTCAGTGGAGAGATTATAGAGTAACCTTGCTTGTATTTTATAACAACTTCCATGTATAAATAGAATTATTTTTTTGTTGGTTTTTTTGTGTTTTTAAAAAACATTATCTTTGTTTTTCCGACTTTGTCAGATTTCTTACCCCCTCACGACTTTGTCAGGGATAATATTCAAGAAAAAAGAGAAAAACAGACAAGCCACACCACTTAGGTGAGCTATTTTTAGATTTCCACGTATAATCCTTATGCGTAATTTCTGAAACATAGTAGATAAGACTCGTGGAAATTAGCATTCCACAATCCCGTGACTGACAAATTTGTTGACTGTTTGCAAATTGCATTTATAATAATTGGGGCTCCAGCCTAAGGAGAAATTCAACAGAAAAATATAATCATAACTAAAATAATAAATGTGTACACTTCCCCACCACGTTGAACAACATGGTGGGTGCTAATTTTGCACTCCCCGGGGTTTGATTTGGGGGGGGGGGCGGAGTGTACATAAAATTTGAAATCTGCTACGTACAAATTACTTGTTATGTCCATGAGGTGGAAAGAAGTAGGAACCCCTCACCTCATGGTAAAAACAAACAGAGTAAATCAGACAGTGGCTGTTAACTTATAAAGCAGTAGCACCAATATATATATATATATATATATATATATATATATATATATATATATATATATATATATATTGATGGTTTAGCAGGAGATGAAAAAGAATTGGCTGACTTGGTTGAGCACCTCGACACATCCTCCACAGCATACGGTATGGAGATTAGCGCCGAGAAAACCAAACTGATGACAAACAACATCAATGGCATCAGTGCAGAAATAAAGGTCAGTGGACAGAAGCTGGAAAGAGTCATAAGTTTCAAGTACTTGGGATCAATTATCACAGATGAGAACTCCAAACCAGAACTACTTTGTAGTATTGCCCAGACAACAGCAGCAATAACAAGGTTGAGACCAATATGGAAAGATGCCAACATTGCTTTTGGTTCCAAAATAAGGCTGATGTGTTCGATTGTCGTATCCATCTTTCTGTATGCTTGTGAAATTGGATGCTCACATCAGATCTATAAAGAAGGATTCAAATCTTTGAAATGAGATGCTACTGCAAGATCTTGGGCATCTCATATGTTGATTATGTAACCAACGAAAAAGTCCACAACAGGATCCAACAAGCCATCGGATCCTATAAAGACCTCTTGACCACTGTAGAAAAGCGCAAACTGAAGTGGTATGGTCATATCTCGGGATCATCTGGACTGGCAAAAACAATCTTGCAAGGCCCAGCCAGTGCGAGGATGCAGAAGAAGAGGCAGACAGAAAAAGAGGTGGGAAGACAACATTAAGGAATGGACAGGCATGGGATTTGGAGATTCCCAAAGGGCAGTAGAGAAAAGGGAATGATGGAAAGAATTGGTTTTAAAGTCAGCTGTGGTGCCCCAACGACCTCTTAGGTTAAGGGATTGATGATGATTATATATATATATATATATATATATATATATATATATATATATATATATATATATATATATATATATATATATATATATATATATATATATTTGAGAACGATAGCACTTGTAAGTGAGAGTGTAACACAACGATGATGACCATGAGGCAGCAGCACTGGAAATATAGCACGGCAAATGAGAATTTCCTGACTGTGTCAGGGACAAGAGACTGTAAGTGAGAGTCCTTGGAGAAACGCCACAAACAATGACCATGAAACAGTAACATCGGTAAATAAATATATATATAAGAACGGTAGCACTATAAGTGAGGTAATAGCCACACATCGCTCTCACTGTTTATTTTTTGTTTTTATTTTAAATAAATATTTATCATCATCATCATCATCATCATCATCATCATCATCAATCCCTTAACCCAAGAGGTCACTGGGGCACGACTGTTGACTTTACAACCAATTCTCTCCATCTTTTCCCTATTCTCTACTGCCCTTTAATCGCAGAAATAGTTGTCATGTGTCTTCAAGTCACACTAAATGAAGACTACGATTACAAAATTACATGACGATGATAGAGAACTTTCTGATCAACTTGATCCTGAAAAAAATCATAAATGATTTTAAAATGTTATGAGAATGAAAATACGACGGAAGCTACACTGGAGGCCGAATACAGGTTTATTAAATTAATTCAACAGGCAATGAAACAATCGCTACTTTATGTCAGTGATGATGAAACGTCCTGCAATTCGTTTCACTCGCACAGGCGATTGAGAAAGTCAGATCAGAGTTTTCACGTGAATACGAAACAAAAAAGGTTGTGAGTGCACGTGTAAGAGAGTTGAAAAAGATTATGTACGATTGTAAACAATCAGATTATGTCAAGGGGGATTGTGAAAGTCAAAGTTGTAACACCGAATAATGGCGCGTGCAATATTTATTTTTATTCTTATTCTGATTCAGGTTATAATATTTATTTTGATTCTGATTCTGATTCAAGATTATATTTATTTTATTCTGATTCAGATTGAAATTGTAATATTTATTTTTATTCTGATTCAGATTCAGATTATAATAGTTATTTTGTTAATTCTGATTCAGATTGAGATTCTGATTATAACATTTATTTTATTCTGATAATATTTATTTTTATTCTGATTCATATTCAGATTCAGATCATAATATTAATTTTTATTCTGATTATAGTATTTTGTACTGATTCAGATTCAGCTTAGAATATTTATTTTTTATTTTGATTATAATATTTATTTTTTTTCGGATTCAGCTTCAGATTATAATATTTATTTTTATTTTTATTCTGATTCTGATTCAGATTATAATATTTAGTTTTATTCAAATTATAATATTTATTTTTATTCTGATTATGATTCATATTATAATGTTTATTTTGATTCTAGTATTTATTTTTATTCTGATTATAATATTTATTCCGATTCTTATTCAGATTATAATATTTGATTTGATTCTGATTATAATATTTTTATTCTGATTACAATATTGATTTTGATTCTGATTCTGATTATATTTTTATTTTTGTTTTGATTATAATATTTATGTTGATTCTGATTATAATATTTATTTTGATTCTGATTCTGATTATAATATTTATTTTTATTCTGATTAAATATTTATATTTATTCTAATTCTGAGCCAGATTATAATATTTATTTTTATTCTGATTATAATTATTTTTATTCTGATTTTGATTCAAATTATAATGTTTATTTTTATTTTTGTTCTGATTATAATGTTTATATTGATTCTGATTCTGATTCAGATTGTAATATTTATTTTTATTCTGATTGTGATTCAGATTCTGATTATAATATTTATTTTTATTCTCATTATAATATTTATGTTGATTCTGATTATAATATTTATTTTTATTCTGATTCAGATTCAGATTATAATATTTATTTTTATTCAGATTATAATATTTATTGTCATTCTGATTATAATATTTATTTTGATTATGATTATAACATGTACATTGATTCTGATTCTGATTCAAATTATAATATTTAATTTGATTCTGATCACAATATTTATTTTTAATCTGATTCTGATTCAGATTATAATATTTATTTTTATTCAGATTATAATATTTATTGTCATTCTGATTATAATATTTATTTTGATTATGATTATAACATTTACATTGATTCTGATTCTGATTCAAATTATAATATTTAATTTGATTCTGATCACAATATTTATTTTTAATCTGATTCTGATTCAGATTATAATATTTATTTTTATTCAGATTATAATATTTATTGTCATTCTGATTATAATATTTATTTTGATTATGATTATAACATTTACATTGATTCTGATTCTGATTCAAATTATAATATTTAATTTGATTCTGATCACAATATTTATTTTTAATCTGATTCTGATTCAGATTATAATATTTATTTTTATTCAGCTTATAATATTTATTTTGATTCTGATTATATTTATTTTTATTCTGATTCTGATTCATATTATAATTTTTAGTTTTATTTTGATTATATTATTTATTTTTATTTTTATTCAGAATATAATATTTTTATTTTAATTCTGATTATAATATTTATTCTGATTCTGATTATAATATTTATTTTTATTCTGATTCTGATTATAATATTTATTTTTTTTTCTGAGGTTAATATTTATTCAGCTTCTGATTTTGATTATAATGTTTATTTTTATTTTTATTCTGGTTATAATATTTATTTTTATTCTGATTCTGATTATAAAATAGTTATTGTTAGTTTTATTCTGATTATAATATTTATTTTTATTTTTATTCTGGTTCTGATTCAGATTATAATATTTTTTTTGATTATGATTCTGATTTTGGCATTTTGGGATATATACCAGGGCGGGAATTTTTTTACTCCTTGATTATTGTCAGGATCTCACATACAAACTTATTATAAGTGATTCATCTCTTAAATAAAGGTGTCTATTCTGGTCAGTAAATCTGAAATGTATCTATGACAACAGCAGATTATGACATCGCAGATAAACTGGATCAACAGGTACTAACACAATTAAATATCCAGGTGGAACTTAAGGAGTAAATGTATATAAAATATATCCTTGCTGCACCTGCCTGGATCTTTCAAGATCTACTTGATAACTGCCATCGATTGCATCACACACCAGATTAACTGAGATTTTTGGGTGATATTGACAACACCTGGTGATATATGACAATCACCGCTGTCTAGATCATTGTTATGTTTGAGAATACTCGGAGGAGGGGATATCGCTTTTCATGCTTCATTGATTTTGGGATAGTATTCATTGATAATATCGTTGACGTTTTTCTTCAGCTCGTCGATGTTAAATCCAGGAAGTTTAAACGTTGGCATATCTGCGTCTGACAACGGAGTTGTTGCGGTCGAATATTTGTTTAGGAATAATTGTTAGCTAAGTATCTAGTGTCATCATCACCCTCGATAATTACTCTGTTGGATTCAATCACCACCTGTATAATTCTTTGATCAGCAATCTCGAAGTCAGTGTTCTATTTGCTTGATGATTTCCTCCCTCAGATAATCGCCAATGGGGGGAGGGTACTTGTACATCAGCGATGATAATTTGGCATGTGCTCGTGTGGCTGCTGATTGCAAAGTTTTATATTCATGTAATTTATCAGCCGCACATGTAGATATTTTGTTGCGATGATATTAAGAACACCAGCAGCACCGGTTATAACTGCAACACCATTTTCTATTACTGGTGCTATTAGGTATGATGCTCATAATGCTCCAATTATAGTTACTGTTCCAGCGACTACGGTGGATGTAGAGTATACAGTTATGTCAGTAACAGCAACATGTCCGGTATATTTTAAGTTTTACTGTATATGCATCAATGATATTTTTCAGTTGGTCTGCCATAAACATACCTGCTCATATCTGTAATGTTGCGCTGCAACATCGCGTTGAAAGTCAATTGATTGGTTCATTATGTAAATTGCTAACATTCTAAGTCAGTGGTAGTATTGGCGACTAATTCAAGACCCCAATAATACAACATGCCAAGGGTTTTTTCTTCAGGTTCCACCATGAATGTTTGCTTGTCGTTTTGCTCCAATATCACTAACATCGATCCAGAAGATCCACTAACTGGATAACGCCATGAAATTGTTGTAGATATTGTAAATATTGTGGCGCCGAGTACTGAGAACCTGTATATGCCATGAACCTCAGTGCGATGTTTGATGGATTTATTGAGTGGTGTCCATAATGCTGATCTAGACACTACAGCATGTACTACACCATCAGTAATCATTTTGATGTCAGAGGGTTTAATATCGATAACTGCTGGACTTCTAAAAATTTCATTAATGGTTTTATTTGTGTTTCTATGAAAATTTACAAAGGCAATTACATGAGTAGCATATTCAGATCTAAATGTGGTCATTCCATCATTGATTGTCATTAATGAGGTCATCATCTGGATCTTGCTATTGTTGATGTATTACTTCGTTGCAGAGTCATTGCTTGATTCTGGTTCTCCAAGACCAGTAATTTTATTGTTAGCCATATTGAGAGAACCAGTCATTGTATCACTGGTAGATAGTAAACGATCATTGATCTCAGTTCTGATTGTGGCATTGTTACTGTCTACATATTTTTTTGTTCCCACATTGTCTGATTTTGGTTCTCTCACATTGTAATTGTATATCTGCTCATGTTGAGATTGCCATACATAATATCTCCAATTCTTCTGATGTGTCCAGTAATCTCCATCAATGTTAGAATTGATTTCTCTGAGTTGTTAATTTTACCGTTTTTAGCAAACACCACTAAGTTATCTTCAGTCGCACCTGGAACCTGTAGAATAATATCTGTCAATGGGACATTGCTTGTTTTTAATCGTCCTTGCTGATCCTGAAAAACAACAACTTCGTTTTGGTCCACATCTACGAGACGCAAAAGATTAGCGAGCTTATCCTTGACCCGGTCAAGGGTTGCATATTTGGATAAGTCACCTTGGGGCTTGCCCTGAGTAAGACTCTGAGCAGATCTTCCTTAAATATCTACCATCGTATATTCACTAAGACCTGTTTAAAATCTTGGCCGATGCGGTATACTCGTGCATGAGTTTATGAGGCTATGTTCCTGATGATGTCAGGGACCTTGAAACAGCATCAAGCACAACAAGTACTTCATGGCCACATATTGGTGGATCAGTTATTGTCTGTGTCGGTAATGTTGAATACCAAACGGGAGTGTTTTGAAGTCCACCAACATATTTTAAAAATTCTTTTGGTGGTGCCAATCCATACGAATCAAAATAAACAACTCCACGTGGATCGATCACGTATGCAACCCAATGTGTACCTGGAACAGAACTTCCATCAAGATTAATGATAGCAGTTTCAACATGGTTTGGTTGTTTTTGTAATTGATCATGCATAAAAACACCTCTGAAGTTTTCATGTTTAATTTCTTAGAAGCATAAAGTAAATCAAAATTGGACATGGGAAGCATGTTTAGTGAAGTGTCCCAGGCAGTCTTAGACCTCGACCGTTTTTTGGAAGTCTTTAGTCCATGGCCTGTAGCTTTCTTTAATGCCATCCCAGCGGCAGTTCTAACAGCGCCAGGTGCAGCTGCTTTTGCAACAGCTAGGGTTGCAGCGGCTATCAATGTTTTTATAGCTGCAAGAAGTGAAAATATACCACCCGTCTTGGCTGTGCTTTAATGGCACCCACAGAAAGATTAAGTCTAACACTGGTCTTTGATCGTTTGGTGTCATTGAAGTGCTTGAGTTGCAACACTGCTGATATCAGCGATATTTTTATTCCAGAATTCTTTTTTTATGCTGATTGAGCTTTTTAATCTCACCAGATGTCAGATTAACATTAACGTGATGATATAACATCATAATATCATGAGCAATTTGAGTACTGATCATGCAGTGGATCAGGTGTAATCTAGTTACATGTTTGGAAAATATTTACATATTTTCTGCGGGGGCATCAATGACTCTCATTCGTCCACCAACACCTTCGAGCAGCATCGTTTTGTCTGACAGTATAACAGCGATTGCTGTATAACCAACAGTGGGCAGTCATGCTACACGAGCTTGGAAGTGTATATGAACGACTGATTGTCTGAACAAATCCAAGTATTCCAGTGAGAAATAACAGATCAGATATAATGTTGTGAAATCCCGCTGAGAGATCTGCAAACCACAACCAACATTCTGATCACGCCCCATAAATGTCATGAACCAATGATAAGCACGTGCAACATGATTATTATCAAAATTCAGCAACACTTTTTCAGATGGTTCTTGGTGTCCGTTTATCCTCAAAGAAACTTCACTAACCCCAAGCATGTCAAACGCCATTGGATTTCGCTTCTGCGAATCTACTTTGGTTTTTTCCTGAAATGCAGTGAATATATGTCATGGTGCTGACACCCCCTGCTGTGATACTATCTTCCATGTGAATAAACCAGCAACATTACTTTGAATACTGTCTGTAGTCATCATCAACCATGACAACATTGATTTACCACCTGAGCCCATGAAAGAGAGCAACCATTGTTCTTCATTCATCGATGGAGTCATTGTTGGCATCCACAGCGAAAGTTTTGTTAGTATTACTTTACCTGCATCAACCCCAGCAGCATCCATATTGTATCATTGTTGGTGGCTTTTCTCACAAGTACCGTGGCGTGTTTAGCACCAAATATAACTTTTCTAACATGTCTGCAGAATCCAAAGATATGTGATAGTGGAATTGCACATGAAAATTCTTCATCACAGTTTAACATTAATCGACGTGATGCAAATCCCAAGTTGAAATTTTCATTCATTGATACAACTTCAGTTCCAGCAGCATTCATTGTTACGTTACAATTTTCAGGATGATCAGTGGTATCCTTCACAAACTTCATTGAAGGACCAACTGACCTCGAGTAATCATCGCTGTATCTTGAAAGGCCAAGTATTTTTGTAGCAACATCGGTGTTGTTCTGGCATATTTCAATATTCTTTCCATCAATCATGTATGTGGCACTGTTAAATAACACCATGATGCCATTATTAACAAAACCATTTCGATGACCAATTCCGTATGCTGTATTATCGGCTTTTAAAAGTCTACCTTCGATCTCAATAAATGCCTCAGCGGGCAAGAAATATCTGCTTGTATCCTGAATTTGTAATTCAATTTTTCACGTGAGTCGGGTACACGTGTGTCATAAGAATAATATTGATAATCACGCACTGATTCATCCTTAGGGACTGGTGCGTCCATGTCAAATGCTGGATCAAATACACGCTTGAACATTTCATTATATTTGTTGTCGTATAACATGAAGACCACTTCACGATATTAGACTTGCAGTTATAGTCTGAGTTTTTTCATTGGCTAATTCTTTCAACTATTTATTTGCAGTTTGATTTATTATTTTGCTGATGTTTGTTGGCATCACTTCAGTGGCTGGGTAATTTTACTGGCTGAGGTTTTTGTTGTATTAATCGAGTTAGTCTATCCTTGGTTGCTGAGAATGCTTTCCTAGCAACATCACCAACAGTACCAATACCTCTATCACAAACAACATCAATAGTTTTCATTCCTAGTTGCTTTACAATGGGTATTGCATTTGGGGCTATCGCTCTGAATAGAACTTGAACACGAGTCCATCTCTGTAAATTGCTTTGTATGTTGGTAATTGCGAATTTATCACCCTGACCATTACAGGTCCACATTGAGCATTATGTATAATCATCTTATTTTCTTGTCACTGATCTAATTGCATATTCTCGATCATTATGGTAATCATCAACGATTTCATCAATGAGGCACTGATAAACATTAATGTCCATGATACTGCCTGTGAATAATCTGTGACAAATAGCTGCTTCATTAATGATTTCAGGGGAATTATTGCCAGCTCTTCTCCCACCAATAAGAATTTCTAGTTGATCAACATCAGCAAGGACATTATTGGGGCATGAGGTAATAAGGCCACTTCCTCAAGCAGCAATACCACTTCCAGTTGCACCGGGTTCAGCTCTTCTTGCTTTTGTTTCTTCTTCATCTATGTGAGGTGATGATTGTCTCCTTCGTGAGATCACTACTTTCTTGGTGATATAACTGGCGTTCCAACACTTTTTCATTTAATAAACTTCACCATATTCTTTTTTATGTTTTTTTTTAAAAGTAATATGTGGAATATCTTTGTACTCACGAATACCCTAGGAACCCACTCATTTTCTGGAGTGTTATAAAATTCTGGCTTTAGAAACTGATGCCACAGCTGATATCCCACTGCAGCAACCTTAACAGGATCAGCCATAATATCTATATAGCCTTGCTGAGTAAAATACCTAGTTTTTAATTCTGGTTTAAACAGATCTCGACAATATTTTTAACGTCTTGAATTTCAGCACGTGTTTTGTTGGCAGACTCCATTGTTTCTTTAATTTGTTTTGGTAATGCTCCGATAACCTGCTGTGATGCCATTGTAGCCTGAGCAATCTTTTTGGTTGGTTTGACAATTGGTTTAAATAACTGTTCTGTACCTTCTGTAAATTCCACCTGAGACTTCTGACGTGCTTGTAGTTGTTTCTTTAGAGAATAATAGGCGGGGAGATATTTCTAAGTGCATCTATTCGCTGTCGAGCTAGTTTAGCTGTGTGAGATTTGGTGGTTTGCGTAGAATTGCTCATTGTTATTGATATAATGATGATTTAATTACACCACCTGACCACGCTTTTTTTATGCCACCAGCAGCAGGGAGGGGATGACCAGCAGTGAGTGTCCCAGGTCAGTAAATGAGGATGCATAAAAATTTAAAAATACAAGCATCAAAAGATAAAATAACAAAAATAAGCTAACCCGGTTAGAGAGGCCTTGGTTGGTTAGAAGTCTCGGTTTAGTATTATTGACATTTGTATTTTCATTTTCGTAGGAAGCTTTATTTTCAAAAAAGGACATCTCTAGAAAGTGGTCTGTTCACCCCCCATCACCCCAGCCCCACCCTGCTGCTAATCATATGTCATTCACAAGCATTCGATTCAGAAACTTATAAAGTCAGTGTCCAAAACAAAATATTTCTTAGGTGGTCACCAGCTTTAAAATAATATGACCCCTCAATTGAAATCAAACGAAGTTCAAACACTTAATGGCCATTACACTTAAAATCCTTGAAGGTTTATATTGTTTATTGATTGCGCTTCAAAACTATGATAATATTAAATCAGTGCAGAAGCTACTACCATGGAATTCAAGTTTCTGAAATTTTCAAAACAAAGTATACTCTTAACTTCCAGCATGTATTTGGAACTTAGTGTGAGTGCACTATGAATTTAATACATCAATTTTAAACAACCAATGAAAATAAACGTAAGAAACGGTGTAACGGAACACCCCTGAAAGGCCATTCAGCGTGGAGATGAAAGTGATGCTGTTTTTTTTAGGGTGGAAAGAGTTGTGTTCCTTGTTGGTCCAAACTACTTGTATGGACAAGGTCAGGAAATACAATCTGGCCCCCTGTACTCTGTAATTCATATCCCACCTCCGGTCTTCAGAAGCACAGTTCCAATCTAGTTGAGGATTATTTAAATCTTTTAAACCTTAAAAATGTAAAAAGAAATCATTATTCCATACGTACAAAATTTTCTTAATTTGGAAAAATAAAGTCATTAATGGCTGTTTAACATTAAAGAAATACTATTTTTGCTAGATGGAAAATAAACATAAGGTGCATGGTCTTGAGGCAGTTGTTCACACTGGTGAAAAAATAAAAGTAAATATATACTGTATTCAACTTGCAAGACACTAGCTGCTATAACCAGTAAAAATAAAATAAAAGGCACAAAATAACTATAGTGACATAATTCTCTGAATAATAAATATGTAAGTTGGATATAGACTTTATCAGGGTTTTTTCATTAGGCCAAAAAAAATATTATGTGCATTTCCAATTGCACTAGATTTAAAATTAGGGAGGCAGCCACATATCAGTTTTGTTTTTTATGGCCACACATTCCAAAATAATGCCCTTTGAATAAAAATAGCTTTATAATATATTTTTAAAAAACATAATTAAGTCTTAATTAAAATGTTAGTGCATTTGAAGTTTCTAGTTCAGTTATCATTGAATATTTGCAAATTTATGTTCAGTTTACTGTCTTTAGTAAGTTAAGTTCAATTAACATTGAATGTTTTCAAGTTCAGATACTGTTTACTGGCTTAAGTTCAGTGAAAGTTTGGTTACCTTTCAATGTTTTCAAGTTATCATTCTTTTTTTAAAGTTTATTTTCCTCCTTTCAGCTCAACCAACAGATGATAGACCAAAAGCGTAAGTACAACTGTGGCTGATGTATTTAACAGTATATGATGGAGATTGTGTTTTTATGATTCAGTCAGACAGCGAGTGGTAACATTATTTATAAGGATAAGTATAGGTATATTATTTATCTTGGTATGGTCATTAATTGTGTAATGTCACAATATGGAAAGGGATGCACCTGGCTTAAAAGACCACTGGATTGGAAAACTGCCTGTAATCAAAGTCTAGACATTTCATGCCGAGATGAACTGTTTTAATAAAATATGATACAATGCCACTGCTTTGTGATGTCAAATTTTCATTCCCCATGGTTTGCACAGCATGAAGAATCCTTGAATTTGATGGGTTGCCTTGAAAAACTCTTTGAATGTCAAAATTATTGGTATTATCCTTGAAGAATACTGCATTTGTTGAAAAATCTGAATTTTTGCCAAAGATTTTTGAGTTCAACTGTGGAAAGTCAAGGCATTCAGAAATGAATAAAATAGGTTACCTTTTCATATTCAGGATCACATTAGTAAATAGGTAATTGATTGCCCCACTAGAGATAGCTGTTTCCAATGGAAAATGGGAGCAGGATCCACTTTACTGTTGGGTCAGAGTATTTAAGGTGTCATAAACAAAGCAATGTGCAAAACTTATTAATGTTCCAAAAATGGAAGAAAGTACTTGAAAGTCCCACATGAAAAGTGAAAATGCACAAGAAAATTAATCACTACATGTAAATTTGTCTGCTATCCCCATGCACCTATATATTTAATCATTGACAAAAGTCACTGCTTTTGTTTATTTTTATGCAGTAATAAACAATAATATGTGGAGAAAGTTCAAATTTTGTTCTTCTTGAAAACTTTGTGAAAAGTCCATGGAAAAAAAATCATGTTCTACTGTCCAAATGTGTGAAGGTTGGTGGGTGGGAAATAATAGTAATAACGATTTCCATTTAATTGTCCACTCATCAGATGGTTACCACAATGTAATACTAGTTTGTTTCGGTCTTTTCTTCTCAGACCCTATGGATTTCTTGCCCTTGGGTAGAGGCCTATTGATTTTGGCACCATTATTTCCAGGGTCAATGTTGCTAGAGCTGAAAATGTCATTTTCCTTTCTGCATGACAAGTCAAATTTTCTTTGCATAATTTTCACCAGACTTGAGACTACACTTGGACAAGGGCAGTTCACAACTGATTCAAAAGCCAAGAGGTGAAAGGTTAAGGTCACTTGAGTTGACATTGTGATTTATTTTGTTGTCCAGCTTCTTTGATCCAATTTTTATCAAACTTCATAGGTAGTGTACAATTGGGCAGAGGTACAATCCCATTTACTCTTGTGTCCAGATGTCAAAGGTCAAGGTCACTGGAGCTAAGATGGCCATTTTGGATTCCAGGTGATAAATCTACTTTTAAGTTTATTGTACCAATTTTTTTAATATATGTAATAAATTCATAGTTGCATTACATTTGAGGAAGGGGAACTCTATTGAGTATGTGATTTATAAATCAAAAGTTGTGGTTCATATGATGTGAAATTGAAAATTATAATTTTCTATTTATAATACATGCAGCTGCAAACATTCTTCTGATGACCCCCGAGTGGCAGAGTGGTCTAAAGCGCTCACCGTTATGGATCACTGCTATCTCACCTCTGTCTGCATGGGTTTGAGTCTCAGGTTCGGCCAATGTGGGTATATGAGAAAGCTTGCCAGTAGCTTCTCATGGGTTGGTGGTTCTTTCCGGGGTTTTCCTGGGTTCTTCCTCAACCATTAATACTGGCTGCCATGTATAGCCTATCTTGTGCTGAAATATGGCGTTAAACCCTACAACAACAACAACAGCATCTTCTGATGACTATTTTTATGCTGACATAAGGACTTGTCTTTAAAGAGAATTTTCACTGTATATTTATTGTGATTCTTGCCTGGAAACATAAAACTTAACAGACTGAGTTTGGAAAAGAGTGAAAACTCATCTCAGGCTCACAGTTTTATGATCTCCAGGCCCTCAGAATGCCCATATTATATCAGTCCACTTGAATCTACATGTGCCCATAGGATGGAAATTTAATTTGGCTTGTCTCCATCCATCACAAAAAGCTTGTAATTTCAGGCCACTACGGTAATTTTTCAGTTTTGCACACACCTTTTTTTAGCTTTATGGACTTTAACTTTTTTTCAGACACAAACCTGATTATTAGAATTATGCAAAAACCACTTAATATAGACAATCAAATCTGATAGGAATATCTGTATGTAGAGGTAGATGTCATGACACTTCCAGGCCATTTCAACAATTTTTCAGTTGTTTATAGATGATTAAACTTCTTTTGAGTTAGACTTTTGTGACAAAAGATTAATAAAAAACAACCTCAGGTAGACAAAAGTTTGCATATGTAATTGACTGCATTAAAGTTTCATGGAATTGTAGCAAAATTTCAAAATTTTATAATTTTTGGGATGTAGTCACTTTGGTCTGCATGATTGCAGTGGAGCAAGTGAGGCATATTTGTTTTTTGAAACACAAATCTAGTAGCCAGTGCAGGCTGATCCAGTAGTAGGATTCTAACTCACACACTTTTGTTCAGGAGTACAGCATGGTAACCACCATGGATTCTGGTTTCAGAAGGTCAAAGATACTAAAACTGAAATCACATTGACATTCTGAGATATTCTTGGCACAAAGTTTTATATATGAAATCATAGTACAACCCTAAGATCACAGTCCAATAGTTTTATAAAATTTTTTCATGTGTGTGTGTGTGTGTGTGTGTGTGTGTGTGTGTGTCTCCCTATTTAATTCCAGCTTGTGAACTAGCAAAAAGGTGTCAAATATAGCTGAAATTCCATATGTTTGCCCTGACCTTGTTCAGGCAAATGAATTTTTGCTACAGCTACACTCATATGGAGATTTATTTAGATACCTCAATTTGCATTTCTTTGGACCAAACTTAAAGAAAATTTGACTGGCTAAACTTGTCTAATTTTATATGGATACATATATTTTCTTTTGCAAATTGGGCATTCTTCTCTGAGCACATAGTTTCATATTCAAGCCAAGTAGTAATCATACTGAGCTAAATATGTATAGCATCTTGTAAATACTGAATACTTTTAAAACAAGATGATTTATGCCAACACAACCAAACATTTTCTTACTGTGTAAATGTCAGGATTCACTTTTTAGGTATTAATCTACCGCTCTGCAAAATATGAAAATGTGGAGTTAGAACTTCAGCAGTTTTGAAGAAGAAATCATTTAAAGGTTTTTTTCCTTCAGTTTTTAATAACAGCAACTGTATTTGACAGCAGATCGTCATCACTGGCATAGATTATACAGGTAGTCTTGCCAGGATGAATTCTGTCAGAGATTTTGATCAAATTCCATATGGAATTCTTGAGAACAAGTTCTTTAGAGAATATTCTATTTTTAGTAACAATGGACATATCTGATGTCAGACCAGCATAACAAAATGCTTTCTATCATGTTTGGTCATCTTCTATTTGAAGTCTTTTTAGAGAAAAAGCTGTTTAAAGGATTTTTAGTAACGGCTGCATCATCTGACAGTTTATCAGTTCAAATTTGAAGCTCTTAATGCTAAAATGCTCCAAGCCACATTTGGCTGAAATTGGGAATTAGTAGTTTTTTTAAAACAAAGTTGAAAATAACAATTGTTGATGGTGACAGCATCATTTGTGCAAACTTGAAAGGTCTTCATGTCAGGATGATCAAATTTCAGAACATGTTTTACATATTACCTAATGTTTAAACAGTATTATTTGATATCCTGTTTCACACACACACACACACACACACATACACACACACACACACTGTGAGACCATTGTTTGGTTAGGAAGCAACTGTCTGCTGACTGCTGAAATGGTAATTATTGAAATGTAAAGATATACTAAAAGGTATTTATTGAAATATTTAGATATATTAAATTATAATCACTTGACAATTGTAGGGCCGTTCAACTTTAACCATCTTGACATGTCTGACCTGTGTTATATCATCCATCATGTTCATTCAAATAATTATCATGAAACAATTCATTTCTTAATTGAAACAATTATCAAACATTTGTGTGTTCCAACTTTGAGGCCTTCATTTTGTTGTGATAAACTTGAAATATCAATTTATTACTCAGACAGTTATAATCTTCTGTGGAATAGTCCACTCAGTTATTATGCAATGCCAAACTTTGGTTTTCCTCAACTTAATTTTCTGCCTAATGATGATCAGTTGTTATGTAATGCCTAACCCCTCCACAAAAATGCATAGTCAGAGAGATATCATTATGGTTAACTAAAACAGAATGATGTTCTCACTCATGCAGTCTAACATCTCATGCAGTCTCACATCTGTCATGCAGTCTCACATCTCTTATGTTTACACCATGGGATAAACAAGAATTGATGAGATTGTTTGAAGCTACCAGCTGCTAAAAAGTTTGCGGATATTGTTAAAAATTATAGACAGAAAAGGAAAAATTAAGAAATGCATATGAAATAGGACCTTTTGGTAAGGAATGCATATGAAACAAGACCTCTAGGTAACAAGTACATGTGACAGGACATCTATGTAAGAAATGCATGTGCAAGAATTCTGAATAAGAAATACATGTGAAACAGGACATACAGGTTAGAAATACATACAAAATATTACATCTGTGTTAAGAATACATGTGAAGCAGAGTAGTAAAGGAATATAAGGTTTTTAGCTCAGAGACCCCCTTCCCCCTCCAAAACCCTTCTATGTTGACATTTTCTTCAGCTCCAATGATGACTTTCATATGACAAAATATGTAAGGGGGTCTCTGAACTAAAAACACTTATATTCCTTTACTACTGTAATCAATGTTAGATAAAATATTTCTCCATGTTCATTCTGCAAGTGGATCTGTACGTGAGCAGGTAAGTGAAACATTTGTTTCAGATTATTTTATTTCTAAAGTTTAGACAAAATTTTATGCCCTATCATCATATTTTGTTTGATAATTATTTTCGTACTTGCTAACTCTCATTGGCAGAATATCTGTTAACATACTGTCAATAATATGGAACTCTTGTATTAAATTGTCCATATCATAATTTACACCGTGCAAATAAGATCTTATCTGATCAAATAATTTTTTTATAAGTGATACTAGCTGTTTTACAAGCATTTTTTTGGTCTAAAGTTGAGGCTCAATTTTTTTACATGCCATTGAAAGAGAAACACCAACACCTGATATTATTAACAAAAACGGATTTAATAATGCTTCACTTGAAATTATACCAGAGCTTGTCATCAGCAGTGGTAAATATGATATTACTCAAAGTATTCTACTGTAGTACTTTTAACATTGTTTTACACACCAAAGGTTTTTATGATAATATCTGTAATATTGCATTAGAGCGTCAACATCTTGTTTTGGAATTTCCTCAGAAATATGATTGAAATTGATGATCTGTTTTTTTAATTATACAATATTTGCTTACAATTTTATACAATATTACAATCTCTAGCACCAACAATTGAATCAAGAAATTCACGAAACTTATTATTGTTAGGATCAGCTATAAAGTCTCTGTACTTGTCATAAACATCTGACGAAGTATCCTTATATCGTTGATCTGTCAATACCTCATTTTTCTTTAACCAGCTGTAGGAATTAAACGTGTTTTCTCCTTCACGTTCATAAGAATCTGTTTCATTCACCAAATTACCGTATTCTCTTTCTGTTTCATCAATAAATCCAAGTACCAAGCTTATTTGATTCAAAGTAAAATTTTTGAGGACAAGATATTGTCTGGTAATTGCATATGCGACTACGAAATTTATCAGGATTAATTTTTGAAGTGATTTTCGTCCAAGTAAGGTAATTTGAGTAAAAGTATTTACTCTAACCCATAATTTTTTGTATTGTTTTGTGAACATTTTCTCGACTTCATTGTAATAATTTCGCAATGATAATTGTCTAGAGCGTTGGAGTGATGGAAGTGGAACATCATGGTCTTCACCTATGTCGTAATAAGAACCAATCCCTACACCAAATGTTGTTTGATTGACTTCCTCAAAAATACTTTTCTCGCTCATCATCGCTGAGATAAATAATTTCATTGTCAAAATCTTTGATTATCGCTAGAGATTTGTTAACAATAATCGGATTAAATTCTGTGTTTTGTACGCGTGATTGGTAGAAGTGCGTTTGAGTATGCTTTAATAATTAACTCCGTAGCCGGCGTCATTCTAACAACTTTAACTAGGGTTTCCTTGTCGTGGTAGTACATGCCGAGATGTCTAAAAAATTTTCATTTTGAAAAACTATTGTATAACTCCTTGTTCCTTTTTATTCCTATTATCTTAGATTCTGCTAGTTTGTCGAGGTTATCATGGCTATCGTTTACTCGTTCTTTTTCCTTTACTACTTCACCATAAGCTTGTGGTTTTATTAAGTCGATTTTATAATCAAATCTAGATTTTCAAATTTAAGCTCGAGCAATATTTTTTTCTAGCAGGATTCCAGTTTGTTTATTTTCTTCTATACAATCATCAGGATGACAGCAACTGTCTATAATATCAAACCTCTTATTGCTTTAAGTAGTTGTGGTCCTCGCATATGCATAACGAGAATAAAATTTGTTTTTCTTCTGACAATGGAGAGTTTATCATTGCAATTGAAAAAATGTTTCCTAGTATTTATCACACGTGCTGATAGTGATTTGTCCCCAACATCTATTTAGGGGTTAAAAATATTATCATAAAATTCTCTTGCAATGATTGTAAATAATTGTCTTATCATTTATTTTACAACGTTAGATTAAATCTAATCATCAAGTGTGTATATTTGAAATGCTGTCAGTCATGGAAACGGATGTTCAGCAGCGATAACATAAAATCGAAAATACAAGTACTTGTTGACAGTATTTTCTGTCGGAATCGTAAAATGTTGTGTTGTTGAAATATACATGTCTGTTGTACTGTATAATATTACCCAGTCGATATCATCGTTTGATCCTTCCATCGCCAATTATAAATTCGACCAACACGAGTTTAATCGACCTCGCAAATGAAATTGCCAGATAGCGACTGCAATGGGACATTTAATTTTAATCCAAAAGTTTTCAACTTCTCCGTTAGTAGTCCATTCTTGTCTATCAGAGAAAGTGTAATGAGGGTAATTTTCAGGATAATATGATGATGCGCTTACCTCAAACCCAACTCGGTTATCAGTTGCATTAAAAAATGTTGGAATATACCCAACACTGCTTTTGGTTCATTTTATACCACCACTAAACACACTGTCAACGTACGTTTTATTCGTTAGATCATTATGGTTAACTGGAACATATGTCGTAGTTATTTTGTTGTTTCTCATATTTATATTGTCTGACATTGGTCTACCAGATTGTCCTAAATACGGAACAAGTGCTCCTCTTAACTGAGCAAAACTAATAGCATCAGTCTCATTAGCTGGTGGTGAAGTTGTCGGTAATCCAGTTATTTTTGAGTTATTGCTCATTACAAGGTTACCTGTCATTGTGTCGCCGGCCTTGTTAAGTTTATTATCGTCAACAGATTTTATTGCGTATAACTCACCGCTTGTGTGATATCAACATTTGCTGGTGGATACTCGGTTTCCAACCCAGTAATTCTTTTACTTGACATGTTAATATTACCTGTAACAGTTCCACTGGTTTTATCAAGCTTGTTATCATCAACATACTTCAACTGTAAATAACTTACCGCTTGGGTTTGATTTTAAGTTTCTTGGCGGATACGCGGTTTCTAAATTTGCTATTTTTTTTCCTGACATATCTAAGTTTCCGCTTAAAGTTCCTTCTGTCAGTGATAGTTTGTTACCGTCAACAGATTTTAGTTTTGCATAACTAACAGCTTGTGTATCAACAACATTTATTGGTGGATAATTTGTTTCTAAACCTAGAACTCGTTGATTTGACATAAATAGGTTTCCTGTCATTGTGTCGCCGGGTTTTTTTTTGTTTTTTTTTTTGACTAGCGATGATGTATCGGTTATCGCTGGTTCGTCGGCGGAAACAGATCCTGTAAGTGCTGTTCCAAACTTTGTGTAATAGGCCATATTATGTAAATTATATAACTTAAAATTGTATAACAATAATCGCGAAGTCAACGATATTAAATTTGATACCGAACGATTAATCAAACATAAACACAACAACGAACTTCCAGATTGTCATTATCTTATTGTTGGTCGTACAGGCTCTGGTAAAACAAATCTTTGCTAAATCTCTTACTCAACGATAACTTTAATTACGATAAGGTACATATTTACACAATTAATCCACAACAAGACAAATACGAGTTATTACGCGAATACAACGATAAACTTCGTGATGAGCTTGACGCTGGCGACGATATATTTTTAATACAACAACCTGAGGAATTAATCCCTGTCAACGAACTTGATTCATCTGAGCATAAAATAATTGTATTTGACGATATTCCGCTAAACAACGAGGAGATGAATAAGATTAAGTCGTATTTTTCATTATCGCGTAACAAAAAAAAATGTAATTCGATTTATCTCGCGCAAGGTTTTTATAATGTTGACAGATTTATTAGGCGAAATACGGGATGTTTTATATTATTTCCAGGTCTCGATAATGTTGCTGTGAGAAATATTGCAAACGAGCATTGTGGTGATGTAACAAAAAATAAATGTATTGAATTATATCATCAAGCAACCAAAAAACAAATTCAATTTCTTTTTGTTTGATAAACTAGCAACTGATCCAGCTAAAATGTTTCGTTGTTGTATCGACACATTTCTGTAGATGAATTTTATATCGCGTATAAAAAATAAACAATGGACAAACATCAACAAAAATTGATTTACGAAAGACATTTATTGAAACTCGAGCTGATTTTAAGAAAAAAGTGACGGAGGAACGTCGAGGACAACGTGCAGCTGAAGAAAAAATCACCAATTTTTTTAAAACCTGTTACCAAAGCAGTACTTGACAAACAACCAGAAATATCATCATTATCTCCAGAGGAACTAAAAAAGGTACAAGAAAAAGGTTTGGTAGAGCAGTTGAAAGAACAGCAAGAAGCACAGGCGGAGGAAACAGTTAAAAAAATTGCTGAAACAGTGGAAGAAAAAAGTGTAATACAAGAGGTAACTGATTACATTAACAGACAAAAAGATGTTAATGTACCTGGTGAACGTGTGAGAGAATTTGCTGAAATAATTGCGAAAAAAGATTTAGAAAATTGATAAGTATTGCGAAGGAATATATTACTAATATTGAATTTGAAGATTTTATCGAGTTTCATGTGAAAAGTTTAAAGATTGATGATATTCAAAACATAAGGGAATGGACAGGGGATGATTACACAAAGTTTACTGGAATATTAGATAAAATCATTGAAGAAGGAAACGAAGCGTATCAAATTTTAGGATACGATCCTGAAGATCCGTATTTGTTGAAAAAGTTGGTAAAATGCGTAGTGGAGTAATTGCATCAGTTGTACTTGATACTGCAAAACAATATCAACGTCGTAAAAACCCGTATAAAATCAGTTTTTTTTTACGCCGTGCTTAGAGGATTTGGAAGAAAACGTACCAAAAATGCAGTTAATCAGAGAATTGGTTTTGGTGTTAAAGTTTTTACATCAAACGCCGAACTGGGTGACCGACTTATCTTATTAGTATCATCAAAAGAAGCAGGCAAGACAGATACAGAAATCGGCAACGAAATTGTTGATATATTAGATAATCTTAGATCGAGTTAATTACGGAGAGCAGACGAGTATGAAATTTTACATAACGATCTTATATAAATATCAACAACACTATTACTTGACTCGTCACAAACAAAAAGAAACAGCGCAAACTTTTCTGTCTACTATAATCCACCAATAATACTAGATCCTGATAGCCAGTACGAAATCGGATTAATTTCCGCTACGATATGGCATTCTATGGCAAATGTAAAAACAAACGTCAATGACAATTTTACATTTAATTCTGGTGCTTGGGTATCAGTCAAAATACCATAGAGGGTTTATAATATAACTGATCTCAACAAAACAATAAGAGAACTAATCGGCACTGCCGCTGACAATTTTGAATTAACTCCAAACTATAATACGCTACGAACCAGAATCACACTAAAAAATAATTTGATAATCGATTTTTCACCAGCGACTAGTATCGCATCGTTGTTAGGATTTAATCGTCGACAGTATGGCAGTGTTGCAGAGCAAAGTGTATCATATGACGGAGATCTTCCAGTTAACATAACAGAAGTAAATACAATTTTAATCAACTGTTATATTGCATTAGGGTCTTACTCAGCCAAGGGACGTCGCGGGCAAACAATCTATAGTTTTTCACCAGATGTCCCGCATGGTTCACTGATGCAAATTGCTCCTCGACAAATAATATACTATCCGATTACTCCTAAAAATCACAGACGTAAGTATGAAACTAACAGATCAATCAGGACGACAAATAGATCTTAACAATGAAATTGTCACGTAGTCGTCGGCGTAAATTTTGTAAACCTAATTTAATAACAATGATGAGACAAAAAAGAGTTTATAGAAGAAAAATTGTAATTGGATTTTTTGGAAATATATTTACAAAGGTGATGGAGAATATCCCGGGAATTGCGCATAAAGTAGCACCAATTGCACTTGACGCAGGTAAAGCTTTGTGACGGAACCGCATCTGCGGCAGGCACTACAGTAGGACAAAAGATTGCTGATAAAATTAAGGGTCCACCGCCAACCGCAGAAATAAAACGAGCAATATCAGATATTGCACCAACAGCTGAAACAGAACGAGCTATGATAGCTACTACAAAAAAAATTCTGTCACCACGTGGTGAAGAGGTGGTCCGTAAGTTAGTAAAGAAAACAAGAATAACTCCTGCCGCTTTTTAGTTACTTAAATTTTGTGTGGATTATAGAATAAATAATGTCTGTTAAAATTATCTCGATCTTGCCGAAGAACATGATACCGACGACACAGTAACAGAATTCGAGTATGTTGAGTATCTTGACGAAAACTCAAACGAACCAAATAAAGCTGGCGTCAGAACTTTTAACACAAGAGACGAGGACGTGTTTCTATTTCCACACAAGGCGGTGTTAGAAGTGCGTGGTCAATTACTAACTGCGATAGGCGGTGATACTGCAGCTGGTACAGAAATAGCACTTGTCAATAATGGTCGGAGCTTGTTTAAAAGTGCAAGGTACCAAATGGCCAATCAGACTGTGGAAGATATTTCAATGCACTTGCCCATAACAAGTACAATACTAAATATCGTCTCGTTCAGCGATGATTATTCAAGATCAATAGCCACAAATATGATGTGGTTTAAAGATACCTAACTTGGGACAGCTGTTTCAAGCAAATTTCGTACTGGTGCTGGTAATCCTGCTCAAGACAATAATAATCTAATCGCTAATCCTGCTGGTAATGCAGTTGCTGATATAGGAGACGCAATACGATTAGCTGCTACAAGATTACGACGACATGACTATAACGAGGGTTATGCCAAACGAAAAACATTTGCAGCAGAATCTCGCCAAATAATGATGATGCTTCCGTTAAGCACAATATTTGGGTTCTGCCGCGAGTATAACAAAGTTTTTCGCGGGATAAAACATGCACTTATTTTAGATCGAGCTGATCAAAATGATTGTATAATGCACGCTGATGGAGTAACTGAAAGACAATTTGCTATTACAAGATTAGCGCTGTGGATGCCCCATCCGAGTTGTCCCATCTGTAGCTAAAGCAATGGAACTCGAATTATTATTGACCGCTTACACGAACAAAATATATTTTCAGCAAAACAGAATTTATCAAACAGCAATTCCTAACGCAACTGATTACACCTGGCGTGTTACAACTACGCCAAGCGAACAATTACCGCGACACTTGTTTGTTGTATTTCAACTACAGGCACGTCGTAATGATCAAGAAATGAACAACTCTATATTTGATAACCCTGATGTTAGACAAATATTTATACGAGTAAATTCTAAACAATATCCCGATCGTGCAATCGAATGCAATTTTGCTCACGATGAAACAAGAAACATAACTCGGCCATACATGTATATTATGGAGGTTATGCAAAAATATCAGGACGCTGACAGTGGAAGCCAAATTAGTGTAGAAGAATTTAGGTCTTTATACCCAATTTTTTATTTTGACATATCAAAGCATACCGAACGAGTTATTGGATCGACTGTTCATATTGAGGTAACTTGGACGCTAGGCGTACTGCCAGCCGAACAGTATAACGTATATACACTAGTTGTTAGCGATAGATTCTTGACAATCGACTCCGTAAAATGCCGGATGACTGTCCAAGTTTAATCTAACAAACAAATATAAAATGAAAACCGAATATGCAGCTTGAGAAATATGCCTTACGCCCGGTCAAATTAGAAAATTATCAGCGGCGGTTGCCAGATGCAATCTGTCTCAGTAATGATATCCCCAAAGACGGACGCCGCCGCAGTAAAAGAGTAAAAGTAATCTTAACTCAAAACCAAATCAATAAGCTAGATCAGGGAGAACCCTTCATCCTTAGGCTATCTGTTGCACAGGTAAAATTTATGGCAAAACACGGCGGATTTTTTGGACCAGCATTTTCTGTAATTTTACCAAAGATTCTGCCTGTGTTAGGAACACTGGGACTAGCAGCAGCGTCAGGGGCAGTATCTGGAGCAACTAAAAAGGTGGTATCCGGCGATGGCATCAAACAAATTTTATATAATAATAAATAATATAATACCAGTTAAAAAGAAATCGTCAGCGACAAAATCGCCAGCGAAGAAATCTAAAAAAAAGAAGTCGCCAAGAAAAACAAAACAAGGAGGAATTATTCCTTTCGCTCCGCTGCTAGCGGAGTTAGCAGGCAGTTTAATTCCAAACCTGCTAGGGATAGGACGTGGAATGACTCTACCGGGCACCAGACGCCGTTGACGTCACCGCTGTTAAGTAATTTAGAAATTATATCGAGATTGAATGACATTGTAGGATTGCGTGGAGTATATTCCAAAGACGAATTAGATAATGTACCAGCAGGTGGTTCGTGTGTTGTAAATATACAAAACTTCGATGATGGATCAGGCACTCACTGGGTTGCAGTTCATAGTAATAATTATTTTGATTCGTTCGGACTTTCTCCGAGTGATCTTATAAAAATATATTTTTAAAATATTTAAAAAAAAAATAAATTACTCGTCTAATCAACTACAGCCGGTTGGAACATCAGCTTGTGGATATTATTGTATTATGTTTATCCGGCAGATATCCCAGCCTAAATGATTTTTTTTTTTTTGACAATCAACCTTCTCACGTTAATGATGAGATTGCAATTAATTTTATCTAAACTAAGGAATATGTCAACATACTGTCTCAAATTTAAAACTAAAACAGCGAATACCGACGAGACAACTGGGAAAAAAAATAATAGAACGATGTTAAAAAGCATTTGCGCTATGTGCGGTAGAAAATAAAAGTATGTTTCTGAAATCGACAACTGGATCTGGAATGTGCCCTGACATGTTTATTTTAGTAGATGATTAATTGACGAAGGTAAATATTTTTGTCGACGATTAAAAAATAAAATGAAATGTAATTGTAATTGTGATAAAGATCTTTGTATTGAACAAGATAAAATTGTTCCATACTGTCAATCATGCAATCGACGTGAGGTAATTGGCAGCGGCATTGACATCCACAAATTTATTGGAAAATTACCAAGGCCGAAGACTGGTTGGACATTGCCTGGCCATAAATATAGTGGACCGTACAATCCACTGGACAAACAACTTGACGAAAACGATAATCCATTACCAGGACAAGAACCTTACAATGGTGTCGATGCAATAACAATGCGTCATAATGTTTTGTTATCGTGATATAGAACGTACTGGGAGCTCAAAATCAGACTGTGCTAAGGTAACGCTAGACGAACTAAAAGATATGAAACCTGCAAATATGCGAGAAAGATTTGATAGAAGGTTAGTTCAAACAATGATAGGAACAAAATATAAGTTAGGTCTTGGAAATGAATTATAGGATGATCTTGCAGCGAAGACGCTTGCGTCTCAATTACATAAAGCTAAAAAAAGTTTCCGCGACGTAAAGTTGTCGCAAATGCCGTTCACGATATCTGGGCGATAGATTTAGTTGATGTGTCAGGCCTCGGTAAGTTTAACGTTGGCGCGAAATATCTTTTTAACGTCATAGATGTTTTTAGTAAATACGCGTTTAGTATACCTGTTTCGGATAAAACAGGAACATCGATGACTGATGCGTTAAATCAAATTATTGTTAGTACGGAAAGAAGGCCGAATAAGGTCTGGACCGATCACTGAGCGGATTATTTTAATAATAAATTTGAACAGTTTCTGGAAGAAAATAACATTAAAAAAGTATGTTATAGGAAACGAAGGAAAAAGTGTCGTCGTCGAGCGATTTAATCGCACACTAAACGAGCTGATACATAAACATTTAACAGCCAAAAATACAAATAAATACATCGACGATCTACAGCAGATTGTTGATAATTATAATAACACGAAGCACAGATCAATTAAAATGTCACCAAGCGATCCAATGAAAAATCCGATTCTTGCAAACGAAAACGTGTACCGCAGACATAAATTTTAAAGTCGGTGATCTAGTTAGAATTTCTTTGACGAGAAAAACATTTGAAAAAGGATTTACCCCAAACTGGAGTGAAGAAATATATGTTGTTGATAAAGTTTTGCTGACAAAACCTGTAACATATGCACTAAAGGATTTATTAGGTGAGCCAATAACAGGTAGTTTTTACGAACAAGAATTGCAGAAAACTGAGCAAGATGTTTTCGTTATTGAAAAAGTTATCAGGAAAAAAGGTAATAAAAGCCTTGTCAAATGGCGCGGCTACAGCGATAAATTTAACAGCTGTGTTCTAACTAAATCTATATTGAAATAATATTGTTATAAATATCCTCGTACTTACGTTTGACAGACTTACATTTTACAGGTTTACATAACGATATTAGATATTGCCTGCGATCGTCAGAGATCATCATTAAGTTAAATATCTTGACAAATATAAATTCGAATTTAATATTTTTCTGTCGGCCTGGAATTCTAATGTTTAAAAAGGGTTTTATCAGCCGCTAAAAAGACTGATTTTCATCTACTGAAAAATTAAATTTCGTGATTTTCTTTGTGATATGATACTTAACATCATATCGTCCAGTTGTCGGTCTGCTGTAATTTTTTTATCAACCACACCAACAATTTCGTCTTGTTCGTCGTCATTGTTAAATAGAATATCGTCTTCTGTATAACCGACAGGTATATCGTCGCTGGCGATCATATCGCTGGTTGGCGCGTCTGCGATTATATCAGCAAGTCGTTTCATCAAGTCCTTATTATAATATATTTTTATCTAATTTACAATAATAAGATGACTAACCAGATAAAATATCATCAGAAAGTTGATATATTAAATTGCAAAGAATTAGCCGAAGCAGTGCGAAAATGTTTGTCGGGGTACAGTTCTTATTTTGTTAACGTTAATGTGATGCAAGGTGACTCTAATAAAATTCTGCTCGTCTGTTTCAATATTAAACGAAACAATAGGTTTAACTTTACGAAAATTATTATAATTACCTGTGTTTCCTCGTCGGATATTTTCTTGTTGAGTGACAAGATCGAGGTTTTCTAGACGATTATCAGTTTTAATGCCGTTGACGTGGTCTATTACTAAACCATCAGGTATAGGTCCGCTAAAAGTTTTGTAAAGAACTCTGTGGCTGTAATAACCAACTTGATCGGTTAGTGTTCCTCGGATCCTTATTCTAAGATAACCATCATTTTTCAAATTACCTATTATTTTTCTTGTTTTTCTTATTCGAATAATTCCTCGATCATTAGCCTCATAAAGATCAAATACTGGATGAGGTTGAAATTCTTCTTGTAATGACAAATTTTCAATATTATCATCAGTAACTTTACCGTTGACATGATATACTCGTTGTCCTTCTGGAATTTCATCACAAAACTGTGAATAAATAAAATCTTTCCTAAACATTTCTGCTCGCTCGGTATCTCCTTCCGATTTTACGTTAATCTTATAACCCGCTGGAGTTAATTTACCACACGGTTTTCCGTAATTGACGTGTATCACTGAACCTAATATATTTCCCGCATAACTATTATAAATCGGATGAACATGGTATTCTTCCTGTTCCTCTGCCGTCAGTCTTATGTAACTCAAATTTTGTGTCATTATACCTTACACAATTTATATCTCTAATTGATTTTTCAGCTAGCAATATCAATTAAATAATTAAAATGTTATATAACAATGCTGAAATTGCGAGATATAGCCAAAAAGCCTTATAGGAGAACCTACAAAAATAGCTACTGCTTTTGCAGGATTTGATAAAAGTTATAAATTTGATAATCAAAATATTTTAGCAAATTTTAACTCTACAAATTTGTTCATCTGTAACGCAAGAACTTGCAGTACATGAAAGTATGAAACTAATAGTACAATATCATGTTATTTTATCAAAGTTACATGCACCTCAAAAAGATAGAGATTGCCAAACCATCTTTAACAGCTAAATCACGAAAATATTTGCTAGAACAAATATTTCCTCAGTTGCCGATGAAATACATCAGGAAATAAATAAAAAATTGGAAGAATTTACTGCATCAGGATCAGGTTGGAAATTTGAGGTGGTGGAAGAAGTTTTATTTCACACAGCAAGATATAACGTACTTCGCGGTAGTTCGTATATGGATCTGCCTCAAAAGATTGAAAAAAATGTTGCATAACCGTTAAAAATTATGATAACAAGTATTTCCAATGGGCTATTCTCTCTGCGATGTTTCCAGCAGAAACAAATGCTGATCGCGTCGACAAGTATGGTAGTCACGTATCAAAATTAAATTTTAATGGCATTGACTCTCTAGTTGCAGAAAATCAAATACCAAAGTCTGAGGGACAAAGTGGTATTTCAGTTAATGTGTTTGGTCTTGACGAGCGTGAAAATGTTTAGCCAAGGTATATTTCAGAAAAAAGCTTCGCAATCGACAATAAACTTGCTGTTTTTATAAAGGACATTACGTTTGGATCAAAAACTTTAACGGCCTAGTTGGCAGACAATATAATAAGGATAAAAATAAGAAAATACTTTTGTTATCATTGTTTACACGGCTGTTCCGACAATGAAAAATTACAAAAATATCTACAACATTGTTCAAAAGTACAGCGAATAACAATGCCAGGTGAAAAAAATAAAATATTAAAATTTGTTAACCACAATCATAAGTTAATGATACCTTTTGTTATTTACGTCGACTTTGAGTGTTTACTTCAGCCTGTACTTTGCGCTGAAAATAACCCTAACCAATCGATTACAAGAAAAATTCAAAATCATGTTCCATGTGGAGTAGCTTATAAAGTAGTATGTTGTGCTGATCAAAATTTATCAAAACCAAGAAAATTATATCTAGGTAAAAATCTAGCTGTTTGGCTTATCAAGCAGTTAATTAACGAAGTTGATGATATATTTAATCGATTAAAAATAGTTACTATGATGATAAAACTAACAGCTAAGCAAAAAAAAAAATCATTACGAGCAAGCGGAATATTGTCATATTTGCAAAAAAGTCTTTGACTCCATCGATAACAAAAAAGTACATGATCATTGTCATATAAGAGGTAGATATCGTGGACCAGCGCATAACGATTGTAATCTAAAATTTCATGCTCCAGATTTTATTCCAGTTGTTATTCACAATTTCCGAGGGTATGATAGTCATATCATCGTAGAAGCATTTGGTGATTTTGATATAAAAAAATCGTTTAAAACTTGATAATGTTATCAAATGTATTCCAAATAATTTTGAAAAATATATGTCGGTGACGTTAGGTAAATTGCATTCCATTGATAGTTTACAGTTTACATTATTTCCGTTGGATGTACTTGTAAATAATGCTGTAAAAGCTGGTAATGATTTTTATAATCTAGAAAATTGTTTTAAGAATAAATCAGATTTGCTAACAAATAAAGGGAGTTTTTCCATACGAGTATGTAGACGATTGGAGTAAATTTGATGAAACTTCTTTGCCTGACAAAGATAAATTTTATTCGCAGTTGAAAAATCAAAATATATCAAAGGAAATATGCTTAAAGTATTTGGAAAGAATTTGATTGTAGAACATTTGTTGATTATCATGATTTGTACTTGAAAACTGATGTGTTATTGTTGGCTGACGTATTTGAAAGTTTTTGTCGAGTGAGTTATAACAATTACAGATTGGAATCTTATTGGTATTATTCTTCTCCTGGGTAATCTTGGGATGCTTTGTAAAGTTTAGTAAAGTGGGGCTAGAATTATTAACAGACGTTGATAGGTTCAACTTCATTGAAAAAGGTATACGAGGAAGTATCAGCGTTATTGTAAAAAAGTTCTCTATGGCAAATAACAAGTACATGAAAAATTATGATCCTGATAAACCTGTAAAGTTCATCATCTATCTTGACATAAATAATTTATATGAATATGCAATGTCAGAGCCAATGCCGTTTGGTGGTTTTCGTTGGATTACACCAGATCAATTTTTAGCGGAAACTGAAAAAAGATACCAGATGATGTTTCGTATTTTGTTGAAGTTGATCTCGATTATCCCGCAGAGCTGCACAAATTACATAACGAGTATCGGTTTTGTGCGTAGTCAATGATGATAGATTATAATTTATTGTCTCTGGGACAGCAGGAAATAGCATCTCAAGAAAAACTAACAGACAACAGCAACACAAGAACAACAGCAACAACCGGTCAACAACAGAAACAACAACAACAAAGGAACCTAAAACTACAAAACCAACAACGTCAGGGAACCAAAGTCCTAGGGGATATATGGAAACAGAACAAGAAAGAGAAACAGAAAGAGCCAAAAGGAGAGAGAAACGGAGGAGAAAGAAAGAAGAGAAAGAAAAAGAAGTCAAAATGATGGAAGAATACTTCTGTCAATTGGAAGCAGACGAATGTCTAGACGATTTTGGATGGTGAAA
>JAECUM010027471.1:0-21979 GCA_016617855.1 Megalonaias nervosa
TTTTTTGGTACACTACATAAATGTGATTGAATCTTTCTATTGAAAGGTTCAGTGGATCACATTTTACGACAATCAGTTGAAGAAAATATTTTGTTTCTCAGAGACTACACGATTCAACATACATACATACATACATACATACATACATACATACATACATACATACATACATACATACATATGCACACAGTCAATATATCCTAAACATAGCAACGCAATATCATATATATATATATATATATATATATATATATATATATATATATATATATATATATATATATATAATGAAAATGTCCCTTAGTAAACCTGATCTGACGTCACTTTTTAAGTTGACGAAGTCGTAGGGTTGGTGACGCTCTTTTTCTACGTCATATATCTAGAAACGGCGGATGATTCCGCTTTCGAAAAGTGAATGACTATAAAATTGTATTTAAAATTAGGAATTACCTTCATAAAGATACAATTTGCTTTGGATACTGTTTGTGAACCTAATGCACTTGCCAAATCTGGAATCAATATATGGATGAAACGTTTTAGGGTTGGTAGGTAGACTGTTAAAGATTTTATAAGAACAGGTAGGCCAAGGACATCTCTGTCAAAAGAAACAGTCGTTTTTTTGGAAGGTTATGTGCAATATGTTATTCAATACACATGAAATAATTTTGAACATAGTTCAAGAGAACACCATATGGAATGTTTAATGCTATGTCACATCAATCAGATATAATTTACGTTCGACTATTCGCAAAAATGTGTCCAGACATACTGAGAGGTAGCTTCATTTTGCATCTGGATAACGTTCCCGAACACACCAGTAAGTTTGTAATACACACTTTACCTTGGCGCTGAAACTCTAAACGCCTACCATACCTCCTAGATTTAGGTCCTTGAGACTTCTGACTTTTCAACATTTAAAGATTCGTTGTAGAGAAGCCATTACGCAAGCAGAGAGATGCAAAGGGATGCATTAACCAGGTTGCTGTACGTGTTCAATGCAAGGGTCACAAGAAGGGACTCACGCGACGGGCTGCTGCACGTGTTTATTACAAGGGTCACAAGAAGGGAGAAATGCATTGGGTCGTTAGAATCTTGGAGAAGGCCAACTAACATTATCGTAAATAGTTCAGTATTTGTTCTACAACATTTTTTCACCCCTCGTATATTAACCATATATTGCCGAAAGTCATAAACTGTAAAGACATTGGACATGCTCATGTGTCAACAGAAGAAAAATATAGTCATAGTTTTATTTCAAGAAAACTATAGTACATCTAATTTATACGTGCTAAAGAAAATCCAGACCTATTCACCTTCATTAGGCTATAAATGCCCAATAAGATGGTATGATCTATTATCGATACCTTACTCGATTATTGTAGAAGAAAAACTTTACGTAAAGGGTACTGCCCTCAAAAAAGGCGTAATTCTATTTTGCTTCGGAATTTGAAAACACAGTCAGCAACTTAGTGTTATGTATTGTTATATTTAATTGTATGTTTGTTAGATTTAATCTTTTTTTTTTTTTTTTTTTTTTTTTTTTTTTTTTTTTTTTTGTTTCATTACATGTTATTGTAATGTAACATTGTTTGCTGGACTTGACCTTGTCCAAAACTGAGTTCATTTCTGCTTGACCTGATTCACTTTTGTTTTTGGTATTTAATTTATGTAAACAACTAATAATAACTTCATTATTCTCTATGTGTATGAGCTTATTTACCGAATTATTATTCAGGTAAACAAAGAAGGAGTAAATATGTTGATCAGGGTCAGGTTTTGGAGATTCCCAAGTGAATTTTATAGGCTATTATGTTGTAAATAAACAAACCTCATTCGATCATTCTAAAAGGTTTTTTTCCATTAGGTACTGGTTGTTTTTAGAAAATGCTAATTGTGACCTTGAGGTCAAACAGAGAACTATATTATCTTGTGACTGTGAGGATTCTGATAAGGTTGATCAGAAATCCTTATCTCTTCCTACGTGTACCTATTGCAAGGGGAAAGGACACGTTATTTCTGATTGCTACAAATTGAAAAATAAGCATCAGAATCAAGACGGACCTATTCCAAATGCTCTTATTTCTAAGAGGTCAATGCAACGGTCATGTATTGAAAGCAATACATTTGTTGGGTCTAATAAACCCCAGTCTGATTTTATTATGCAGAATTATGGACCATTCAAGTCGAAGGGTTCTATATCACTCATGGGTGATTCGGCCAGTCCTATCCCTATTAAAATGTTAAGGGATACAGGAGCTTCTCAGAGTCTTTTATTATCAGGTACTTTGCCTTTTCTGAGAAGTCTTTTCTAATGAGAGTGTTCTTATTCAGGGAGTAGAGTGCGGTTTCGTTAATGTTCCTCTCCATTGTGTAAATTTGTCAGCAGACTTAGTCTCAGGACCTGTGACAGTCGGAACAAAGTCTTTTTTACCCATTGAGGGCGTTCATTTATTACTAGGCAGTGACCTAGCTGGAGATAAGGTTGTGGTTAATCCACTCGTAACTGACAATCCTTGTCTGGATCAGAAAGTTGATCCTATTGAAAAAGAATTCCATGATTTATACTCAGCTTGTGCAGTTACCAGAGCTATGGCAAAGAAAGCTCTTGAGAATGATGTTGATCAGGAAAGTATTCCTTTAGCTGACACATGTATTGGTCAGGCTTTTGATGAGGTCACTTTCACTCCTTGTTTGGATCAATCAAAAGGTATTGATCACAGTGATCCTATTCTAACTACTCATTCTCTTTATTCTAATTAGGGTGACAAACGACAATCACTTGTCGTCGAACAGGAAAAAGATCCTGAGATCTTCTGTTTGTTTCAAAGGGCCATTAGTGAAACTGAAACCACGGAAGTACCTGTGTGTTATTTCATTAAAAATGGAATTCTTATGAGAAAATGGAGACCTCCCGAGGTACCTGCTGGTGACGAGTGATCAGTGAACTATCAAATTGTAGTTCCAAATTCGTACAGACCGGAAATTCTTAGTCTGGCCCATGAAACTCCTTTGGTTGGTCATTTAGGGATTAATAAGACTTATCACAAGATCTTGAATCACTTCTATTGGCAAAACATTAAAAGTGATGTTTGTAAATAGAGCAGATCTTGTCACACTTGTTAAATGGTAGGAAAACCCAATCAGAAGATACCTAAGGCTCATCTGCAACCTATTCCTGCATCTGACGAACCATTTAGCAGAATAATGGTAGATTGTGTCGGTCCCTTACCTAAGACCAAGTCAGGTAACCAATACTTGTTGACCATAATGTGTGCGTCAACAAGATTCCCAGAGGCAATTCCTTTGAGAAATATTAAAACTAAAACAATAGTAAAAGCTTTGATAAAGTTTTTTATATACTCAATTTGGCCTTCCCAAATCTGTCCAATCTGACCAAGGGTCAAATTTTATGTCTGGAACATTGCAGCAAGTTATGTACGAATTAGGCATCCAAGAATTCATGTCTTCGAATATCACCCTGAGAGCCAAGGGCTTTAGAAAGATTTCATCAAACTTTTTAAAATATGATTCAGTCATATTGTTTTGATACGGGTAAGGATTGGGATGAAGGCATTCATTTACTATTGTTTGATGTTACGGAATCAGTTCAAGAACCTTTAGGATTCAGCCCCTTTGAACTAGTTTTTGGACATACTGTGCGTGGACTATTGAAGTTGTTAAAAGATAAACTTCTTTCTAATGAAGATACCGAAATCAATCTTCTCGATTATGTTTCTGATTTTAAGTATAAGTTGTCAAAGGCTTGTGAAGTTGCAAGAACTAATCTGCATTCTACTCAGTCAAAAATGAAATTAAGGTATGATACAAATGCAAAGGAGAGGAGTTTTCAGCCTGGTGATAGAGTTCTGGCTCTTTTGCCCATACCACAAAATCCTCTTCAGGCCAAGTATTATGGTCCTTACACAGTTGAAAAGAAAGTAAATGATTTAAATTATATCATAAATACTCCTGGGAGGCGAAAACAAAAACAACTTTGCCACATAAATATGTGAAAGGAGTATTTTGAGAGAGATGGGTTAATCATGCAATTAATTTAGTTGTACCTGCCCCACTCAGTGACGATTTAAGCGAAGGAATGCAATCGTATTCTATTGATTTGGGAGCAACAAGTATTCGGAATTCAGAAATTCTGAATAATCTGGACAAGAAACTTTCACATTTGCAACAACAAGAAAGGAATGAACTTAAATTTATTATTTGAATATGAGCACTTATTTCCAGATGTTCCTACAAGAACAAATAAAATCTACCATGATGTTGAAATTGTAACTCCCCACACCTGTGAAACAACACCCATACAGGATGTACCCTCTCTAACAGGAATACTTGAAAAAGAAATTCAGTATTTGCTGGATAATGTTTTCATAGAGCCGAGTAAAAGTGACTGGAGTTCACCATGTATACTTCTTCCGAAACCAGATAATACTTTTCGCATGTGCACTAATTATAGAAAGTGAACAGTGTGACTAAAACAGATTCTTTTCCATTACCAAGAATCGATGACTGCATTGGTAAAATTGGAAATGCAAAGTATGTCACCAAATTTGACCTTCTGAAAGGATTTTGGCAAATTCCACTGACGGAAAAGGCGAAAGAAATTTCGGCATTCGTGACTCCAGATGGACTTTATCAATATAAAATGATGCCGTTTGGGATAAAAGGTTCTCCAAGTACTTTTCAACGTTTAATGAACATGATTACATCTGGTCTTGATAATTGTGATGCTTACATCGATGATGTCATCATCTACAACGACACCTGGAAAGAACATTTAGCGACAATTCGGAAATTCTTTGACAGACTCACTGATGCAAGTTTGACAATTTTATCCAAAAGTGAGTTTTGCTGTGCTTGTGTAACATTTCTAGGACATATCGTGGGACATTCACAAGTGAAACCTATAGATACTAAGGTCAAGGCTATATCTGAATTCCCTGTGCCTATCAGTAAAAAGCAACTGATGCGATTTTTTGGTATGGCTAGATACTATCGGAAATTTTGTTCTAATTTTTCCATAATTGCTGAACCCCTGACAAATTTTTAAAGCAAGTAAACCAAGTTTCATTGGTCTGAAAAATGTCAGGAGGCTTTTGATAAGTTAAAGGCCATACTTGATAGTGCATCAGTTCTTACAGCTCCAAATTTCAGTCAATCGTTTAAACTGTCTGTTGATGCAAGTGATGTGGGGGTTGGAGCAGTACTGATTCAAGAAGATAAAAATGATGTTGATCATCCAGTGTGCTTCTTTTCTAAGAAATTAAATAAGCACCAGAGAAATTATTCCACAATCGAGAAGGAATGTTTGGCTTTGATAGTGGCATTACAACACTTTGAAGTTTACAGTAGTTCAGCTCCTTCTCCGATTATTGTGTATAGTGATCACAATCCCCTTACTTTCATCGGCAAGATGAAAAACAAAAGTCAGAGACTGTTAAGGTCGAGTTTGTTGTTACAGGTATATAATACTGACATCAGGCACATCAAGGGAAAAGACAATTTAATAGCAGAGACACTTGCACGTGTATAGAAATATATTGTTTCATGTATACTTTGTGTCATTCATAAGATTTCATCTTATGTTTTTTTTTTTTTTTTTTTTTTTACCACAAGCATATTTGACCTATATTAAAAAGAAAACTTTGTTGTATAAATCTTTCTTTTTCTTTACAAAATTGAGTTCATTTCTACTTGACCTGATTGAATATGTTAGTTTTTGTTTTCATTTCATTTATGTAAACAACTAATAGTAGCTTCGTTATTCTCTATGTGTATGAGCTTATTTACCGAATTATTATTCAGGTAAACAAAGAAGGAGTAAATATGTTGATCAGGGTCAGGGTTATTGGAGATTTCCAAGTGAATTTTATAGGCTATTATGTTGTAAATAAACAAGGCTCATTTGATCGTTCTAAAAGGTTATTTTCCATTAGGTAATGGTTGTTTTTAGAAAATGCTAATTGTGACCTTGAGGTCAAACAGAGAACTATATTATCTTGTGACTGAGGATTTTACCAGTCGTGCTTTAACATCTAGCACTTTAAGTTGTATTATGTTGTGACCAGTTTGGGCTGAATTTTATTTTCTTTAAATTATTGAATTCAAGTGATTATTTTCTCTGGAAATACAAAAATGCTTTGATAAATTTCTTGGATAAAGACATTCACTGGAATTTATACTGAATTCAAACCTGGAATAATATTTCTGTGATTCAACAAGAGACCGTTGACACATCAGCACTTCGCATACCATAACAGACACGTCATCGCCTTTAATTTGGATCTCTTCGGGACTTGAACTGAATTTTATTAAGGACTTTTTATTACTTGGACTTGTGTCTTTAATTCGTGGACTATTTTTGGATGTAATTCGCAGTACCGTAAGTTCATTTTTCTCATATTTCGCTTCTAAAATAGGGAAATAGATTATTTGTTAAATTTTACAAAGCTTGTTGTATTCACTCTTTTCTGTTACTTATTTTAAGAGCATAAACTCGTAATAGTATATTTTTTTGTAACTCCTGGTACATGAGTTTGGATTATTTTGTATAATTTTTATTCATGGCTGGAAATCATACAGATTATCTTTAGTTAACTTTTTCATGCTTGACCCGAGTATCTTACTTGCGTAGTAGTTACATAGAATCTATAAATAGATGCTTACGTATATCTTGACAATTATTGACAAAAATCTTAATAATAAGACTTAACGTCGCTTATGGCTTAATTTCTCAGTGGCTGATGAGGTTTCAACTTTTCTAGAATAATTCTGTCACTTTCTGTTGGTTGGGCTAGATCAGATGATTAGGCCAAATCGACGCAAAATGAGTAGTGTTATTTTTCACGTGGTTTCTATTGCGAAATATAGTTGCTATAAATGGTGTATATAAGGAGAGTACCAATCAAATTCATACCGATTTTGGAGTCATTCACATTTCTTGTGTTGATGGTGCAAGTCTGCAGACGTGTTTTATATTGTACTTAGATATTAGCCGAGAGGAAAAACATTTGTTTGGAATGTGCAATGTAAACAGAATGGATGTGCTCTTATCTTGGACGATAATATCATTCTGCTATTGTCATGAATTATTCGAAGGAAGTCTGGACAACGCCATCTTGACAAAGTCACGGTTATTGAAGGACCAATACTTTTTCGGTTTTTACATCTATAAGGAACTTTTCATTCATTTAGGGCTTTCATAGACCTTTATAAGGATTAGTTTGGATTCACTTCATAATACTGTAAGTTCCTCTCACATTTTGATTATAACTTTGATAATTAAATTGTTTGTTAAGTTTTACAAAACTTGTTGGTTTTGCTTTATTCTGTTACTCACTTTTTGACCATGGAGTCGTTAACACTTAGATTTGTTGAATATATTTTGCAATTTTCTTTCACGAACACTACTTAATGTAAGCAAAGAAGCATTACATATGTTTAGTTTACCTCAGTATATAAAACGTTGACTAATGACACATACGTATGAAAGATAAAGATTAAAAAGCGACGTAAACTAAACAAAAGGCTTTTCATTTTATGGCAATAAATTCAATGAACAATAACAATGATGTAAAACTTTACCGAGAGCGAAAACCTAACAAGTGGCAAAGAGTCTAAAGATAGCTTTCATGTGATTATAAATAACACTTTAATTTGTCTTCTTTCACAACAAAATACTGATTATTTTAGACTTAATGGAGAAGAAATAAAACAATCTATTTTATTCTAAATTTTGCCAAAAGCGATTACTTAATTCAAAGACCATAAAATTGTTCTTAATACAGTTAGTAAGTTCATCGTGGTTCAGCATAATCAAGCAATGGTCAAATCAGTACGTGCGCTATACAAATGCATGTACATGTTAAAATCAGTAGGCAGGCCATACAAATGCACGCACATGTTCAAACCAGTAGGTAGGCCATACCAATGCATATACACATTCAAATCAGTACGTGGGCCATACAAATGCACGTACATATTCAAATCAGTAGGTAGGTCATACAATTGCACGTCAATGTTCAAATCAGCAGGTAGGCCATACCAATGCACGTCAATGTTCAAATCAGCAGGTAGGCCATACAAATGCACGTACATATTCAAATCAGTAGGTAGGCCATACAATTGCGCGTACATGTTTAAATTGGTAGGTAGGCCATACAAATGCACATACATGTTCAAATCAGTTGGTAGGCCATACAAATGCATATAAACATACGAATCAGTAAGTGGACCATACAAATGGACGTTTATATTCAAATCAGTAGATAGGTCATACACATGCATGTACATATTCAGATTAGTAGGTAGGTCACACGTATGCTTGTACAGATATTGGATCTGATGGCTCGGATATTTATCTCCCTGTCAAAAATTGTATTAAATCCATATTTTGTCATTGACGTCATCCCCGAGAAATAAAAACCAATAAGAAATCAACATTATAACATCTAAAGAGGCGACTTGCTCAGTATTTATCTATAACTGATTCTCGTACTTCTTTTGGTCAATATAAAGCGCTACGGTTTGTTTCGAATGGAACACTTGTATGAAAATTGATATTTTGCTCCCCGAATTTTTAAACTATATTTCAGTAAATCGAAAATTTAAAGTTTAGAATTGGAACGCAATACTGTAGATAAGATCCAAGTAAACCAAATGTTTCTGTCTACCGGAAACAGGGTTTTAACACTTCGTAAACTGATGAATACAATATCGATACGTCAAAAACAGTTTGCGAGACCTTCGAGTCATCGCCATTGACGAGCAATACACATGAGTTTATATGTTTATCTCGTGTTATTCAGTGAATATCCGAAAGACATTTGTGTATGCACAACGTATAATTTTAATAATGTTTAATTTATTAATTTAGTGCTTGCAGCTTTCCAAAAACAGATCTGAATACGTATTGTGCGATTCATACCAAGTTAATTCATTCTGCATTGAAAGGTCGTCGAAGCTGGACTTAAAGAAGGCAATGTAATCTTTTGTAATATCAACGTCATTTTGAAATCCAATTGAGGTCGCGTCAATGTACAGATGAATATTTCAGATTATACGTGAATTTTTTTACTCCATGTTATTTAACCTCTTAGTCCTCCGAGCCCTTGTCCTAGCTGTGCAAGTCCAAAAGGAGTTAGGTCGCTTACATCCACGATATCTCTACGATCAAGGTGGGACAATGTGAATGGATCAATGTTGGCTAATCCAGACATGCTTGATGGACTTCCGGCACCGAGAGCGCCTTGAAAATTCAAAAGATTTGTTATTTCTGTATTGGAGGCTAATCCGAGTCCAAGAAGCCCGCTCGAGGTACTAGCGCCAAGTGGATCTGAGCTAAGTCCTCCTTCTCCCAGGTTAGATGATGAACCCATGAAATGCCCCAAGTTTGCCCCCATTCCTCCTCCTGGGACCATCCCTGACCCTGCGCCTTGGAAATCACCTCCTCCACTACCAATACTTCCAAGCAGCGACATCATATCTATTTGAGGCAATCCACCTGACAAAGATGATAACCCTGTCGGAGATATTCTTTCTTGCCCACTTCCACTACCTGCAGCTCCAAGTAGCGAAGACAGTAACTGCTGAGTTCGGATATCTCCAGACGCTGCAAAAGGCAGGATTCCGTCTCTGTTACCTCCTCTGCCAACTTTAGCCAACATATCTAGAAGCATTGTCTCCGTTGATCTTGATGCTGGCTTGGGTGCAGGTTGAGGAGCAGGCCTTGGTTGAGTTGCTGGCACTGCCGGTACTGCCGCTTTAGATTGTCTTTCCTCAGATGTTGTTTGCGTTAGACCTGGGGGTCCTCTGGAACGTTCAAGCAATTTTAAAACTTCTGGTGGCAAATTTGATGGCAAACTTGTGGACGGCACTGGCTTTGAATCGGAACTGGGTGTAATGTCTGCTTTCTTGTCACTGACATTCGCAGCTGGAAGAGGAAAAGGAAAATTTACTTTCATCCCCTTCTTTTTCAAATATTCTTGAAACATTTCTAACGGAGTTTTCTTTGATTTTGATGTTTTCTTTCTAGGAACGGTCGTTGGTTGAGTTTGTGGCTCTGACCTACTTACTGGAGACTGAGTTGAAGATTGAACGGTTGGTAAATCAACCACGGGCACTTGTGGCTTTTCTGGTGGAGATGCAAAGAGATTTTGAGGTAAATCAGACTGTGAAAAACTTGGATTAGATAATTGGGATAGGCTTGGCATAGATGGGCTTAAAGTCTGTGGAATCCTATGAGAAGGAGTACCAGAATCTACTGAGGGAAAAGCTGGAGCCCGAGACTTTGGGCTTAGAAAATCCAGCAAAGTTTGATGGTCTAATGCTGGTTCTATCGATGTGGGCACCAATGCAGGAGTCTGTAGCGGTGACAGCGCTATTGATGATGGTGTTTGATCTGGCTGATGAAGTTCTCGTAGAAGCATTGCCAGTAATGGATCAGTGTCAGTGGGACCCGTATTCGGTGGTGCTGTGTGCCACTGCGGAAAATCTGAGACTGGGGGTGGTATACCAGAGCCTGTAAAAGGAAAACTGAGCACATTTCAGTATCGTCTCGACTAAGCAGTAATCAGGGGTTTCTTTGAAAGCGTTTAAATTCAGCATCTCTTTCCATAGTAAAGACAGTTCCCAAGACAACACAGTTGCCATATTTTTTATATTCTTTCCATGGTCAAAGAGTTACTTTAATTTAAAGTCCGTTCCTGTGGCATTTAAGCTCGTCAAGATGAATTTAATTTATCCTAGATCTTCGGCACTTCGTACGTATCACTTGAAAGCACTACATTGCTAAAACAATGGGTGAGAATAATTTGAATTCTTTCCTTACACTGAATTTAACAAAGGAGTATTAAACTCCACCCATGCGTAAAATATAATTTCGTGCATCCCCTTAAAGTGAAAGGCATTCATTGTGTTAAAACTAATCTTCAATGTTTGAAGAGTCAGTCAGTCTTTTCAAGTTGGAATGAATACTTACATGTTAATAGGCTAAATTTCTATTCTTCCTTAAGCCTCTTAAGCATGTTTGGTTGTCTTTTATTTCGCTCTCGTTCCTCGAAAATTAACTTTTCTGACTCAAATGAAGATGGTCGTTGTCACCAAGTTACTTGTTGATTCCATTACCCTCACATAAACATCATAGTGACCGAGACGGAGATAAAGCGTACATTTAAAAAAGTACTGCGGGTCTCCCCATTTACATTGACGGAGAGAAAATGGTTTGTGCATTTGCAAGTGATGAAATAATCAACACATTTTTACCCAGTTCTGTTAGCGATATTGTACTTTTACTTAGCTCTATTACAGAGACAATGACTAGTATGCACAAAAAAACTTCAATTATTTTGATTTAATAACTTTTATTTATTATTAAACTTCCTCAAAGATTGTAACTACAGACCCTGAAACAATGATGCGATGTACCCTTCTTAAAAGCAGATTTAATGATAAATGAATGGAAATGTGTACAGAGAGTTAATGACATATTTACTGCGTACATAGCCTAGTGTTGATGCCGGAGGTCTTAGTCACGTTTTATTTCAGTCTTAATGCCAGATGTACTGTATAAATAGAACAATGTTAATGCCAGACATCTTAGTAAAGCTTTATTTCAGTCTTCCTGATATATATGTAGCATGCATTGCATAGTGTTAATGTCAGAGGTCTCAGTCACTTTGCTGTATGCTGCTGTTAAGACCTCCGGTATCAGCACTGTTGTATGTATACAGCTCAGTTGGCATCAAGACTAAGATAAAGCGTGACTAAGACCTCTGGCATTAACACTGTTATGTATATATTACGCTTGGCATCAAGACTGAAATAAAGCGTAATTAAGACCTCCGGCATTAACACTGTTCTATGTATACAGTACATCTTGCATCAGCACTGCAGCGTGACTGTGACCTCTGGAGTTAACACAGTGCTATGTACATAGTAATTTGGCATTAAGACAGAAATAAAGCGTGAATAAGACCTCCGGCATTAACACGTTAAATAAGTAATAGGGATAAAGAAGACATTGGATATCATGACGGTGACCTGTCACACGTTTCTTGTGTACTTTTTTCCACAGGGAAGCATCAGTGGTGATACACAGAAAATGAAAGTTCATAATTTGATCATTGCTAATAAGAACTAGTAAGACTCGGGACATTATTCCTAGAAGAGTTTTGACAAAATCAGTTTCATACAATATCTAAGTACATGTAAACGTGTACTCCGAATCGATCAATAACATGGCACCAAAACATATCCTGGTCTGGTGTAAGAAAGTTTATGTTCCTATGAAATGATCAACGACTGAAATACACAAGGTATGAGAGCGATTACAAACAGCATCATCCGTGGATGAAAAAGACTTGGACGCGACATTAGCATCAACTCGACATGATTCCATAGAAGCTGGAAACTCCCTAGGAACTTCCCATAATACCGACAGTATCAAACTGCTGTCAAACAATAGCTTCTGAAATCTACTGAGCGATGCGTATTCAATTACTCAACATTTCAAAGCAGTTTCTTATGAAGTACGGACTTTGTATTTAACAATACGTTTCTAGTCAGGGTTTTTTTTTTTTACCGCTAGGAATCAACTCGTCGAGATTAGTTTACGACATGGCGGCAGTATTCTACTTGACCTGGGTCCCTTCATTCCCATTAATCATGCCTCGTCATAGTGTCATCGACGAGAGAGAGAGAGAGAGAGAGAGAGAGAGAGAGAGAGAGAGAGAGAGAGAGGGACCAGGTTGATTATACAGGTCACACGCTGTAGTAACATGAACTTAGCAATCAGCGATAAAAAGCCGAATTTGATTTAAAAGAAAAATAAGGAAGAACTGGGGGACGAATTTGAAGAGCGAACGAATGATTAAAAGAATCGGAGTGAAAGGAGTCCGAGAGCCCAGACACGAACATCGTATGAATTCAGTGTCAATACACAGATTTTTCAAGAAATTACCAATATTGTCCACCGTCATGTAAAACAATCCAAATTTAAAGAAAAACAATATAGCAATCGGAAGAAAAAAGTTTAAGAATCTAATTTTCAGGTTGTTTATTTGTAATTTATAAGCCATCTTTCTTCATTTACAGTTTCAATGGAAACTGTAGAAAAACAGAAGCGCTGGAGGCATGATTTCGAAAGAAATTACACGTTTGGTAGGATTATTTCAACCAAGCGAGATGTCCGTGCTTTTGGATTATCCATCTGTGCGTCGGTAGCAATTATCCCCTCCCCCCAACACACACATACAAAAAGAAAATACCAAAGAAGATATTTACTGCGAATAAATACACACATTTAATGGACGGAAGGAGTTTTCCATCGTATACGCTTGGAACTGCTTATGCGCAAATTAACAGTGAAGATTAAAACAACCGTCTGTCAGTTTTAAAAGCGACCTGTAAAATAACTACTGTTCATGTACCCTCGTAATTTTTATTTTTCGTGTTCTGCGCATTCACAGACGACTGTAGATAATAAAACGCCTGATTTGAAAAAGAAGTGTGCGGAAAACAACCAGTTGATAGAGAATATTCAAAGAGATTGTAATCAGAACATAAAAGATACACGAGCGGCAATTGATGGGATAATAAGCGACAAATGATGAGATTTTAGACTGAACGCAAACGCTAAGAAAAGCATGAACGAGAGATGTTACATATCAAACGATGGGATTCTAGTTGAAGCACAAACGCTAGAAAAAGGTATAAATGATAAACGATAGGTTATAAACGATGAGCATTTAGCTTAAACTGCAGACGTTAAAGAAATGTATCTGAAATGCATCTCAAAATGAATGTTTGTGGTACATATATGTTTCACGGTCTGCATAGTGTAATGATCTGTTCACACACACACACACACACACACACACACACACACACACGTGGAGTAGTATTTCTTTTAAACTTACTTGCAGCATATGCGCATGTGCAGGAGACTTGATCGAAAACGAGGCCAGGAGCACATGCTCGGTCCATCACGGTGCCGTGCACGATCTCTAAGTAGTTACCAGGGTTCGAAGGGTTTGCTTTCAGTGTACATTCTGAAATATTAATTGTCTCGGTTTAAAAGCAAATTCTTAATTACTAAAAAGATACCTTTATTTCTTTACCACTCTGTTTTTCAGAGTTATTCAGATTGATGAAGGAGAAGGAAACTTTTCACGAAGACATTATATACATGCATACATACATACATGCATACTGACAATGGTTATTAAAGTTATATATACTTTAGGCAACTCTCGCGCAGTTCTGTTTGCAAAAATGCCATACACAATAGCAAAACGCCTCGTCTGCTGTTTGAGTATAAATACTATGAAATGTGTACACCTGACGAGTCTGGTCATGCCTTAGACTTCTTTTTCTCCATTTACACGCTAGTTTGGATACTAAACATTCTTGTAAGCAATACCATATTTCTTGGTGGCCACCTCTTCCTCTGAGACACGTTCTGTGTCTGATATACAATATTATGCATGTCATATATGTAGCGACATTAAGAAGAAACGATTTTTACGTGGTGCTGTTTAACAGCGTATTTAACGTGGATACGAAGAGATGTGCCATTGGTTTCAATGTGTTCGTCCTTTAGGATTTTGTTCGGAATATTTACCCCTTTTATCTAAATCACCTCTCATTTCACCCCAACGCAATAAAATGGTACGAAAGACGTTTGTTTTTTATATATCATATACATATTGTATATTATTATCTAAGTACGATTTTGTTCTAAAAGAACACAATCGACTTGCTTGTAAGTATCCAATCAGAGTCTTAAAGCAAAACTCGTACTAACTAGATGCCATGAGACTTACAATGACAAGATAACTTAGACGGGCATAATTCGTACAATTTCATAACAAAAATAAACAAACAAACAACAACACCAACTAAATGAAGCATTACCAAACATATGCAAAATAATTGTTTCATGATCTGACGTGACTCACAAATCAATGACAAATGATTTCTTCCAGTATATTTTATGCTAAAAAAACATTCATAGGAAGATGACCAATCCCACAGATTTGTCCATATTATACGGGTTTCAATCATTGTTGCGAGTTGTCCGCATTATACTGGTTTCAATCATTGTTGCGAGTTGTCCGCATCATTCAGGTTTTAATCATTGTTGCGAATATACCGTGAGATGATGCCAAAGTGCATATTTTTTAAAATCATATTTAAATTGTCAATTTCTTTCGAATTCCTGCAACTGTTGCGTAATTTTATTTTTAAAATTTCTCTGATATTTAAAAATATTGCAATCTGGAGGTATAATTAACAGAGAAGAAAAAACACAATAAAATTATAGTTATAATGTTTTTCTGTGCCACTTCTACCTATTCTGAAATTGGTTTCCTTTTAAAGTTGATTTTATTTCTCAGGTGCGAATAAAAGTAAGGATTTTCTGGGTGCTAAGATCTGTGTCATAACTGTCTTCGGGAGACTGCATAGTATTAACTCTATTAAACGGAGACGGCATAGCGGTAACTATGAAACGGAGACGGCATAGCGATATGTCTATTAAACGGAGACGGCGTAGTGATTACTCTGTAAAAGGGAGAAGGCATAGTGGTAACTCTGTTAAACGGAGATGGCACAGTGGTAACTCTGTTAAATGGAGATGGCATAATGGTAACTCTATAAAAGGGAGACTGCATAGTGGTAACTCTATAAAACGGAAACGGCATAGTCATAACTCTATTAAACGGAGACGGCATAGTGGTAACTCTATTAAAGTTTGACGTCTTAGTGGTATTTCTGTTATAGAGTAACGACTAAGTCGAAACTATGTTATGCTCAGAGCTTTTGGCGAATCAAAAGTTGATATCCTAAGCTTTTATTACTTATTTGGTGTTTGTCGCTGGAGATTAATCTCCTGAGTGACAAAGCATGCCGAAAGTACATACCGACTCATTAAAGTAGGTCGGATGCTATTTGCATATAATCACAAACTCCAAGGTAATGATAGGCCTTTAAAGGTATACAAAATAATGTACTTTTTTAAATTGTAAATTTATGCGGTTAATACCAAAACTAATTATTTCCAGTTTAAATTTATAAAGAGGTAATGCATATGATTCGATTTAAAAACAGCAACAAGATCGAGTGATATTTATACAAATAGCTCATACTTATTTTCCTTTTGTTCATTACACTCTAGCTACTTCAAATAGTTATGCCACATTTAAAATTATAATCAGTGATTAAAAAATGGACGATGTTTGAACGCCAATGTGACCTCATTCATATTTTGTTTTCATTTCAAAGTCTTGTATGAAACTCAAAATCTTGAGTGTATGCTCTTTTTTTCTTTTTCCTTTTTGCTTAAATAAATACACAAGTGATAGACCTATTCCATTATAATTTTCACACTTAACATCCTTTACGACAAGCTGTTTATTCCTTTCTTGTTTTCTTGTATCAATGCAACTCCGGTAACATTTGAAAGCTCAGTTTTTGTACACGGTTATACGTTTCTATGAAGAAAAAAAAAACATAATGAAATATGCAGGTTATTCGGCCTACTGTTGGATGTTATTTACATTTCACTCACTCTAAGGAAAGAGTGTCCCTTAGATAAGGTACGTGTTATATTAGGTCGTTGTATGGTTAAATAAAATTTGTTACAAAGATAACCGGCAAGCTGCTTAACGAACTCGCCTGACCTCTTCCATATTAATAAAGCAATCATGTACATTTATTATATTATAATATAAAACCTTAAACCTTTTTGCCGATATCCAGCACCGGCCTTAGAAAACGCGTGTCCCGATTTGGATCATTAATTTGGCGGGGCCCCATGGATTTACGCGCTGGGTTCCCTGCGAGCACGGCATTTGGAAATAATATTTTTAACAAGCTTTATATGATATTGAACTTAAAATTTTCTTCCATGGCTTTAAAATTACTTTCTCTCTATAGATGTATTTTTAAAAATTACTAACGCGCAGGGCCCCTGTGAGCCCTGGGCCCGATTGGGCCAAATCGGTCCAATCGCCTTAAGGCAGGCTATGCCGATATCATATATTTTACTTTCTTTTCCTTAGTTTCAATAAATTTTTCCTTGTCTTATTTCTACTACAAATAAAACAAAAACAACAACTACTACTACTACTGTCACTGCTTAGTTAGAAAACAGTTCGCATACTTAAATTTTTTTTTGATATTTTAATTTTATTGGGAATTTCCAACATATAGACGTTTCTTTTGGATTCAGTGTATAATGAATGAGTGCAGTGACAGTTCATCTGGGTCAAAACGATGTCTTTATACAAATTTATTTTCTTGAAACATATTTTGATTTATGCTCAGGAGATCATGTATCAGCAGTTCTCAGGACGTTTGTCAAACCAAAGATGTCAAGAAAGAATTGATATGACAGACAAAACTTTGTATGGGCGTGATTTGAGACATATTTTGAAGTGAGTCTTTAAATACAAATATTTGGTATTAACGATGTGCAAATACTAATCAGATTTTCCTTTTCTACTGACTATGATGGCATATGCATGTATGATCCATCGACTCACTCATATGTCAGAAGCAAAAGTGGGAGTTTATCGAGGGAAATAATTAGGATAAAGAAATATTATCAAAAACGCATTATTATCATCGGCAGAGTGCCCACCCCCCTCCCAAAAAAAGAAAACAATGAGAGCGAAACAATCCAAACGTTTCCTACAGTATGCTTTCTGTACAATTAGACGGTTAACGCTTAACAAGCTGGGGTTTTCAGGGACTTGCCACCAGAGGTTCCATACGACAGACCTATCCCCCCCCCAAAAAAAAAAGAACAACGATATTTCTGGATTCTCCCCTGGAAGAAGCTAGAGAAGAAGAACGTGAAAAATTACAATTAAGTGATATCAGTGTATTGGGGGAAAAAAACAAGCTTTATAACTAGGTAATGCTTTGATTTTTTCTTATGGACTTGTATCCTGTTTAATTTTATTCAATCGAACCACACTTTATGTAATTTATTCTTGAATTTAAAATAATTTCGCTTTTCGTTTGTACATCATCTTTTCAAGAGTAGAGGAGATCTGTGTCAAAAGTGATAGCTACAACAACCCGAGTATATTTTCTAAACAAGTGATTAGGTTTGTTGTATTAACATTTTATATCATGGTGACAAATGTATTTCTTTGTTGAAAAGAAACTTTTTTTTTTTTCTGAAGAAAAACAAATATCTGTAATGATTCAGTGTCGTCTATGTAATTATTTCGTGTACATGACCAAATCCCAGATAAATGATGGCATCATCTGCATACGTAAATAAACAAAGTGTTTTATTGTCGCCATTATCATTAGACGGCAGAGTAACTATTCTTTCATGGATGGGCAATCTGGTTCTCTCAACGTATTTGTAAGCAAGATCATACTTATAATCTATGCATTAAAACATGCTGTAATTTTAATCATAATAATGTTATAATCATACAGTTTCCAGAAACTTCTTAACTGTAGTGTTTCTGCTTGTGCAAAACATTTCAATTTCATAATTAATCAATTTTAATGGCATAAAACATTTCAATGGCATAATTAATAAAATTTTAATGGCATAATAAAATTCAATGACATAATTAAAAAATGTAATGGCGTAACAAAATTTAATGGCATAATTAATTAATTTTAATGGTGCAATAAATTTCAATGACGTAAATGTATTGCGAGCGTCATATCTGAATTTTATTAAAGAGCTTGGGTTTCAGGCTCCAAAAAAGATCATTATTTGTTTTGCAGAGAGTAAATTGGCTATGAATATTTCAGTTAATTTAAGTCCATATGTATGCCAAGTTCCAATGGTTTCAGAAGGATGTTCGAAGTGCAGGTTATCATTTATTTGAAAGAAATGGTGCAAACAAATTGTAATGAGATATGGTTGTGATGCAAATTGCTTAAACACTAAAGCCAAATATATTAATAAATAAAACGAAGAAACAATAACGGTCGGAAAATTTGCATGTGATAAATATTCAAGAAATACTTTTTCGCAATGGTATATAGGTCAATGGTCAAGAAATATATGTTGACAATGGTATATAGGTCAATGGTAAAGAAATACATTTTGACAATGGCATATTAGTCAGTGGTCAAGAAATACATTTTGACAATGGCATACATGTCAATGGTCAAGAAATAAATTTGACAATGGTATATAGGTCAATGGTCAAGAAATATATCTTGACAACGGTACATAGGTCAATGGTCAAGAAATTCTTGTTGACAACGGCATATAGGTCAATGGTCAAGAATACATTTTGACAATGGTATATAGGCAAATGATCAAGAAATATATTTTGACAATGCTATATAGGCCAATGGTCAAGAAATACGTTTTGACAGTGGTCAATCTCACCGAGAACGGTAGTAACATAAGTAAGAGCAGGAAGAAGAGGAAGAAAAGTAAAATGTGTGTAAATAAAACAAAGATGGACAGAAAGAGAAGCTATTAACAAAATAATAATCTTGATAAAGCCATATAATGCAAACATTAAACTTGCTTATGACATCTAAATTTTATCACTCGTATAACAAATACAGTTAAGTTGGTTTACATGTCTCTAATGGTCTAATTTTCATACAGATAATGAAGTGCATATGACATTCGATATTCTTGTTGACAAATGTCCTGTTTCAGCGGAACATTGTTTCGAGACTCATTCAGGTAAAGAACCTACGAACATTTCTGAAGGACATAAAAACTAATGAGAAATGTGAACTTCAACGTTAGCATAGCTCAAGGCGTTGAAAGGGATTTTTAATATATGTAATAAATATACTTAGAAGGCAATGGAGCTATTTAGCATGTAGCATGTGTTACGTGTAGGCTCTTACAAATGTAACAAAAGAAAAGAGTGAAGTCAACAAGCTTTGTAAATTTTAACAAAATAATTTATTTCCCTAGAAAACAATGTAAAAATATGAAATAGGACTTACGGTTTGTGAATATAATCCAAAATTTAATCCTACAATTGAAAAATATAAGTCCTATCACTAAACAGTTCTAATTGAATCCAGGTTCGAATCTCGATGACGTTCCAATATGGAAGGAGATGACGTCAGATGAGATGTTGTACAAATGGCAACAAATCCTCGATTGAATCCCAGTTTATAATGTTTCCGTTTAGAATTCCAGAATAAATTTCCACTGAATTTCTTTGTCCCAGAACTTTTTATAAGAAAGTACACTTGTTTAGTCTTCTAGAGAATAAATTATTAAAATCCAAAAAACAGATGAACTTCAAAAACAATCTGGCAACAACAATAGAAACACCTTGTTCCCTCAAGGTGTAAGAATACCACTGAATATTTTTATTACGAATTGACTATTTTAAACCTCAATTTTAGATCACATGGTAGCTCACGTGATGGACTTACGTGACACTGATTTGAACATCGCAATAGAAGCGCACAACCGGTAGGCACGTCCGCCATGGAAGAACTTAGCGAATCTTATTATAAAATTCAATAAAAAAGTTGTTTACAAATTAGAACTATCACGCAATCAGAAAATGACCTTGGTAATAGCCAATCATTTTATCTTGATGTTTACGAAATCTATGAACCAGAGTGAGCTAAAAATAGTGCTGAAGAAATCTTATAATCTAATCGAGTAAAGCCAATTTTCAAAAAAGAGATTGAAATCCAATGAAAATTATCATTACAATAAAATATAATGAAAAAAAATAAAATAAAAAAGAATTTAAAACTAACACACAAGCAACTAATTACATATTCGTAACACATGAAATGGAATGAATTAGCTGTTAGTAATTTTTTTTACTTGTAAAGACTGTGCAGCGGGTAATTAATGGCAGAGGTAATAAGCTTGCCAGATGATAACCATTGACGTCAACAGAAATCTAAAAGATGTCGTCATCGTACACATGCTGTTCACTATTACTGATAATCCCTCCTTGTAGATTTATTACTTTTACCACTACAATACTATTATCATATTGCATTTACATTTTGAAATAATGTAACCAGTTACTGCGAATGCTCCAATGGCATAGTTCAAAATTAGCCATACTTATACAGGATGATAAAAGTACTCTAGTTTTAGGGTGGTTTTTTTTTTACAGTATCTGGCAAAACAGATAAGGAATCGTTTTTTGGTAAAAGTACTCTCAAAGCAGCTAATTTCTTTGTTTTACCATCAGCCCAAGTGACACTAGTGTGAAATAGTTGGTACTTTGAGTATGTGTAACTTTTTAACCTTTGTCATGGAATTTTCTTCAACTAATGTTGTTCATGGAGTTCTAGCAACACAGGGTTAACAATGCATAAAAGGGGGGTCATGCAGACATGCTGGCAAATCATATTAGAAATAATAATAATAATAATAATAATAATAATAATAATAATAATAATAATAATAAAGTGTCGTTTTGTCTGTAATGGTGTACCAATCGGAATTTAGTATGTGATACGTACATGGCTGATGACAGACTTAAGTGGTGTTTAAATTTGGATTCTATGCGAAAACAAAAGCAGTGAATTTACAGCGAAGTAAATTTAACGTCATTCAACTGATCGGTGTTGTATTAGCAAACACGAGAATAGCGATGGAAAATTATGCCTACGTCTCTCAACACACAGATCAACTTGTGATATACCATTATTTACATCAATCATATTATCCAATCCAAATGTTTGAGATATTATAGCAAGAGTTCTGGGGATTTTGTTTGTTTCTTTAAAACAATGCTTTGATGAGTGTACAAATAAATAATTCGGATTTTTCGAGAATTACGGAGCTCGTGGACTATTTAAGTACATAACACTTGTATATGTATTTGCAATGTACTTGACACTGGGGCGAAAGATATCAGTCACTACATGATTATAATTGTATTAAGCCCCAAGGTAATAGCTATTATACAAAACTAACAATTACCCTAAGACAGCTATCAGGAAATGGAACAATATTCGATCTACTGAAACG
>JAECUM010027472.1:0-28207 GCA_016617855.1 Megalonaias nervosa
TATATATATATATATATATATATATCAACACCTTTAACGTAATGCTATATACTCCATTCTTCAATAATAATAATAATAATAATAATAATAATAATAATAATAATAATGACTACTTTGTATAGCGCCTAATCTTTAGAAGCTCCAAGCGCTTTACAACATTGACAACACTTAATAAACATATAATGAGTTGATTACACAAATAAAAACAAACACCACCAAATTAGAAAACAGAAAACATGCTGTAAATATTTAAGGTAAGGACACATTATTAGGTCTTTAAATCTGTTCTTGCAGTTGAAATAGGTGAGTTTTAAGAGCGCTCTTGAATGAGATCACTGTGTCTTTGTGTCTAAGTTCAGTGGGAAATTCCTTCCACATTTCTGTGTCCTGGTATGCAGTAGAACGTTTTCCATATGATTTCATTTTCATAGTGGGAATAATGAGAATACGAGTGTCAGAAGAGGAGCATAAGTATCTTGCTGGTGTGTACACATGGGTGAGGTCAGACAGGTATGTTGGACTGGAGCCCGTGAGCGAAACATAGCACAGAGAACAAATTTTGTGTTTAATTCTGGATCGTATGGATAGCCAGTGTAGGGATCGTGGTACTCTAAGGATGACCCGAGAAGCTGTGTTTTGGACGTTTTGAATTTTCTGGAGTAGATATTGAGACAAACCAAACAGAATTGGATTACAATAGTCCAGTTTTCAAAGTACTAAGGGACACACAAATGTTTTAGTGGCATCAGCTGAAAGATACTTGCAAATGGAGCTGATGCCTCTCAGTTCAAGATATGCAGCCTTGCATATGTTCATCACATGTTGGTTCAGTGAGAGAGTACTGTCGAGGGTAACACCTAGGTTTTGCACTGACAGTGTGAATCTAATGCTGGTGTTGATGATATTTATCGTCTGAGGTAAAGGATGTGAATGAGAAACTCTTTGTGTTGTAATCAGAATGGCTTCAGTTTTATTATCATCCATCTGCTGCTTGTTACATGTCATCCATGATTTCACATCGGAAATGCACTTCTCTACGCCTTGGATGATAGCTTGAACTTCAGTTGGATGGCTAGATTTATATATTTGGGTATCATTAGCGTACAATTGGTGAGACACCGGATTACGATCTATGACACTTGAGAGTGGCTGAGAGTATAGAATGAAGAGAACAGGTCCAAGAAAAGATCCCTGTGGAACACCACAGCATAGATCAACTGGGCTGGAGTGTTTTCCATTTACGGCCACAGTTTGTGTCCTGTTGACCAAGTAGGACTTGAACCATAGTAAGTCTGTATCGTGAAAGCCAAATACATGCTGGAGATGGTGAAGTAATATATCATGGTCTATTGTGTCAAATGATGCAGACAAGTCAAGGAGAGTGAGGACTGTAATCTTTCCGCTATCCAAAGCAGGGAGAAGGTCATTGACTATTTTCAGAAGAGTAGTTTCAGTACTGTGTCAAGGGCGATATGCAGACTGTACATTGCTAAAAGACTGTTTGAATTCAGATGAGATACAAGTTGAGATAGAACAACTTTTTCTAAGATTTTTGACATGAATGGGAGATTAGAAACTGGGAAGTAGTTATTGTCGAGTGTTGGTTTCTTCCGCAGAGGCTTTACAATGGCAATTTTGAAAAATGATGGGAATTCCCTAGATGAGAGGTATTAATAACATCAGTTAGTGAAGGCAATATTGAATGTAAGCACTCAAGCAGCAGTGATGTGGGAATCAGGTCAAGTTCACATGACTTTGGTGCACTCTTCATCACGATAGTACTTACTAAATCCATAGAGACAGGTTCAAATGCTGCTAACCGTTGCTGCTGAAATGTTGTATCACAACTGTATGGTGACGACGAGTCAACTGAAATTGTGTTGTCAAGTTTATCTCTGATGGTTTGTGCTTTGTCACGGAAGAAATTTGCAAAAAGGTCCGGAAGGTCGACTAGAGAGACGGTAGTTGGAAGTGGTGTACATTTGTTCCTTGACATTAGCTTGTTAGTTATCTCGAATAGCTCCTTGCAGCTGGAACTTTCCGTGATCTTAGTACTGTAGTGAGCTGATTTCGCTGCATGGACTATGTCTGTGACATTCTTCTTAGCGGCTTCATAGATTTTCTTCTGAATATGGAGTCTACTGGAAAGCAAAAGCCTCTTCGCCTTGCGTCAGTCTCTGTTAGCAGTGCGAAGCTGGTCCCTAACACTGCTATACCACGGACAACACTTTTGAATTGATACTCTGCACTTGATTGCTGGGGCATGTTTGTCAAGCAATGAACGCAGGCAGTTGTTGAGCTGCTCTGCTGTAGGAGGTAAGTTAGTTGTTAGGTTTGATTCGATGTCATGCATTAGTTGTTTTGTGTTTATCATACGGAGGTTTCTCTTAGTAGCAAATAACATAACTGCCTGCAGTTTCTTTCATCTATCGATCTTTTAGTTCACATGATGCACTGTCAAATTCTGTCATTTCCATCTTGTAGTCAATGTTAAAGTCAGCCCCACATTTTCTGGCGCAGACATGATAATGTGAATATTTACTTTTTAAAGCAAGTTTTGTCAGTAGGAAATAAACATTGATATTTTAACTTGTCAGTGATATTTCAGTTTTAATAGTTGTAAGTATACAGATTGTCCGACTTTAAAGTCGTAACCTAGCCATGGGCAGTTTGTGAGTTCCCGGGGCCGAGAAAACTGTCTCTAAACAGTCTGCTTGTCAAAGATTGTTTTGCTGCCCATCACCAATTTCAGACTAACGAGTTGATTATTGTTAATAATACAACTCTTGAGTTTTCTTTCACAGCTGTATTTGCAAATAAAAGGCACTCATGTCTAAGGATTAACCACGTGGAAGTCTAGAGCCCACAAGCAGTATTTATAATCTATTGTTTATGTGATTATCATGTGACACTGATGCATACTTGCTGGTTGGCAAATAATGAAATGGATAAAAGCAAATCTTTGCAAAGCTGGCATGTCAAAGATTGTTTTGATGCATGTCCCCGATTCAAGGAAGCAGACATGTGAGTGGACACAGCACTCCTGAGAAAAAAAGAAGAGTGAATTCATTAATACTGGACAATATAATGAGGGACTCAATTTTAACTTTTTCTCTTGCTAGATGGATACTTAAAGCAGAATGGTCAATTGATCTTTAAATGAAAATGTAGGTACAGAAAAATGTCATGATATATTGAAACATGATTAAAATTAAGTTCAAACAGTTTTGTTCTTGGCTGTTTAATTATTATGTTTAATTTTTTATTTTATTTTTTTTATACCTAAACGTATCTCTCTCTCTCTCTCTCTCTCTCTCTCTCTCTCTCTCTTAAAAATCTAGCCATTTCCAAAACCATTGTCTACGTATCCATTTATCTGTCTATTTTTATACATGTGTATGTTTGCCTTTGCCCTTCTAACTATATCTGGATTCCCTTCCTTTTTTTCCTCATTTACTTATCTATCTGCATGTACTATTTTTTGGATAACTCTAATTATTGACATATGCTTTTAAGGTGGAAGCAAAGATAAATTGTGAACAAAAGTTCTATGTTTCTAGGGGAGAGGCTTGGAATAGTCTGGGATTGGGGGAGGGTTTGTAGGAGGCTAAAAATGGGTCTCTTTTTCCAATGAAAAAATGCTTAGAAATGCAGAATTCCCAATTTTAGCAATTTATCCACGAACACTCTGTCCCCAATTTGTCCAACTTGTCATTAGATCAGATACCCTGAAAATATTCTTTATGGATTCATCCTGGAAGAATTACAACAAAGTGTTGTTCACATACTGTTCTACATGTATTGAATTCATAGGTTCCTTCTCCTGGGAATAAATCATTACCAGTTACACACAATAGCAGCATAAAATAATAGTTATCTAAAGACCACTCAAATCTTATTATAATGTTTTTTTTTTTCTAAAAGTGTAATAAATAAGTATATCTAGTTTTTTAGTTTTAACTTTTTTTTTTTGCTGGCTATGACCTTTTTTCCCCCTTAAATTTCTTCAGCATAGAGCCAGCCTCAAGAAACAAGAGGAAAATAATGCTTGTTCATCACAGGTACATAACTTTAATTTCTATCATTAAGTGCTATTGTATAGTGCTCTTCAAATATCATAAAGCTGCGATGTTTGCAGTTCTCCAAGTACATGACCACTTTATGAAGGCAGGGGATTTTCCTTTTAATATATTTTGTTTTTATTATTATGGCAAGAAATGATGAAGTAAAAAGTCATGGTCAATTAATTAGAGAAGACTGGTATATCATACAATAGGGAATCTATGTTACAACACTTCAGTTTCAGAGTTTAAGTTCAAGTAAGCATCACTTTCTGTGAGTTTAATTAAGTAAAGTTGGTATTTCCCTGTTATCTAGTTGGCTGTCAAGCGTGTAAAGTTTGCTTATTACTGCCAATTAGGTTTTGCATCGATAACAAAACCTAGATGATGTCAATAATGTATACGTACAATTTTTGCATGAGAGTATAAATGTACATTTGACTGAGTGATAAGAGAGTTTTTGCTCTGACCGGTACATTTTGGTTGAGTTTAATAGAATGGACAGCACCTGCAACAATGCAAAATGGAGGCTTTGTCACATGTTTAAATTATTTTGATGTGAAAGCTTATGTGCAGCTGAAAAGAATCATGCCAGGTATTACTTAAATGCATTGGTAAATATGGATTCAAGCCTTTTTAGGTATTATATATTTGCTTAATTGTTCTACATTTTTGTTGAAACCCAGTGCATTAGTTCTAAGCTTGAATGCACCAAGACTATCTTGCTTATGTCAGATGCTGCATGTAAATCAAATCATAATAGATGATGTACTTTTTGGTAATAGTTGCATTTGAATTAAATGGCTGGAATTTTTAGTGCAAGTGAAGTTTCCAGAATGGGCCAGATCATACCTGTTTTCAATGACATCCTATGCATACGCCAACAAATTGAACTTAATAAACATTTTATTTTCTGTTTAGGCTTTAATGCTGCTTTCCGTTGGATACAAGTAACATTCTTCACTGGTTAGCAAATCTCGAGGACAAATCAAAGGAAAAATATTAATGATTTTCTTTTGGGCTACAATATGATGCAAACAACAGTTCCTTGGCTCAGTTACCGGTAGTGGTGTAACAACTGTATGGGCTCTGATAAGAGATGCAAAACCATGACCCCAGGGTTTTTCCTGATGCATACATTCTTAGTCCCTAACACATTTTTCCTTGAAGGCCTCTACTCAGAATTTTGTAGTCAAACAAACTCTGGGTCCTTTTGAAAACTTTCTTGCTATTTCAGTGCCTATAGGGATTCTTGTTTTTAGCTGTACTGGTCATAGAGTAGATCTTATGGGATGGCCTGTTGTACATCATCTGTCTGTCTGTTGGCACAAGTTATTACTACTTCTCCTAAACTACTTGGAAGATTACCATGAAACATTACACACACATTCACCCCAAGGTCTAGTTGGTCCTAAATGAAAATGTTGCTGCTGGGATGTCCCATATGGCAACCACAGCAATTATCTTGAAAATATTATTAATGTTACTTCTAGATGAATGGCCATAACCAGCATGGGATTTCGTTAAAAAGGCTTTGTATAATGTTTAGTTTGTCTTAATTGAAAATGATGCAAATCTGATAACCAGTATGACCATCACATCATCGATTTTCAGAATCTTGTTATTGCTGTTTCACCTGAACGGAAAGTTATATTGACATGGGGTTTTCAACAGAAGACTTCTTATGATGTCTAGTTGGTCCAAAATGAAAATGGAGCAGATTTGACCTCAACTATGGCTGCCATGGTGGCCATCTTGAATCTTATTATCGCTAATCTTGAATAGATGGCTATATCAACATAGGGTTTTCACTAATGTGCTTCACATGATATCTAGCTGGTCCTAAATGACAATGGTGCTGATATTACTTCCACTTTGGCCACTGTGGAAGCAAATTTGAAACTGTTGTTATCGGTCAAGAGTATCAGAGATGGCTTCAGCACAGGTAAATGAAAAATAAAAAAAAAAAAAAGGATTTGTCTTGGATTCCTGGAAAATCTTTTTGGTCAGTAGAGTGTCAATCTCTTTGATGACTCTTGCTGAGTTTGGAGCCACCCTTGCCTAATTTTGAAACCTGCATTTAAAGGGTTAAAAAAGCCCATTGTCTGGAGACAGAAGCAAGCAATCACATGGAAATACAAACATTAAGTATAAAACAAGCACAATGCGAAAACCTAGTATTCATAGCACATTTGCAATGTTTAGTGTAAACTGTCCAATATGGCACCAGCGCAACCATCTTGAAAATCTTGATTATTCCCTGGACTCTGTGGATTGTTATATTAACATAGGGTTTTCAGTGCAAGATTTGTTAGTATGCCAAAGATAGACAAGTATGCCAGTCTTTGTATTGAGTTTGCATGCAGCAGACATTGATAGAGCAATGAATGACAGTGTATATTTGCATTTAATATATATTTTTTTTTTGTATGAACTATTCTAATATATTTTTGATTGCAGAAATGAAGCAAGCGTGTGGACCCAGGAAAAGATGCAGAATGGTGGTGCCATGTGGGATTGGACAAAGATGGCTTTAGCCTCAAATATATTTCTGACTACAGAGGTAGTAGTGCATAAATTAAGATTTAGGTAGATCATTTTGTTATTTGTTTTGCTGTAGAAGACCAGGCTCCCTTAAATCCCTGTATTTGTCAGACATGTCCAGTGGTTCAAAGGTTTTGACTGGCATATTCTCTGAGCAACCAGACATTCGTCATAGAATATTCCAAAAAATCATATCAAACTGTCTTTGATTTGTTTATCTATGAAACTTACAAAAATACTTTAACAAAATAAATTTGAATGTCACTATGTCTAGTTTACAGATTGTTTCTTTGTCCGACAAACATTAAAGGTGTCGCCAACTAAACGTAATTCAGAGGCGACTAGGTTTAGTTTACACATTGTTTCTTTATCAGGGAATCGATAGATGTGACACAGACAAAGCTTGTTACAGCTCAACTGTCTCAAGGCTATATTCCTGACAGTTAGCTGGTTAGATGGTGGTAGAGAAGGGCTACTTAAACTTTTAGTGAACAATAGTGCGGTAAATTTTTGTTTGTTATTCTATAATTTTTTATTTTTATGGGTAGGCTTTTATAGGCATATATAAGACAGTAATAAGTATCAGTCCTACATTTACTTCTTGAGAGAGAGCACTACTTACCATGTCAAAGCATAAGCATTATAATGATGAAAACTGTAACCCTTAGCCAGTGTTTGCAAGACATTAGCTGTACATTACCATGAAGCAACATGTTGATGGATTTTTTTACATCACTGGAACCTTGGAGATACACCCTATGCGGTGAAAAATTGCTAGCTACCAGCTTTGATTGAGACCTCTTATTGTGATGATCAGTTGAGAAATCCCTGTGCTGGCACATAATAGTTAATGGACATTTTTGAAAAATAAATAAATTTGAGGGCTGAATGCAGTATGTAGTGAATCGATGATAGCAATAAACCTTTTACACTAAAAGTTTTGCAAATATGTCTTTTAATAAGAAAATATGACCATTTTGAATAAAGCAGGTGGAAAAGAAATGTAAGTAATACAAGGGAGGGTAGGCAAATCATGGATTGGGTATAAACTTGAATGAAATGTATATTTGACACCAACATCGGTGGCCAAACAGTCCAAAAAGAAAGTCACTTGGATACAAAGAATGCCATCTATGGTACTCCTACTAGGTACATTGGATTCACACTACTGTAGATGAAGAAAATTTTGGATTCCAGAAGGTCCCAGAGTGGGTTTGAAATTTGAGTCTTTTTGCTACTTGCTTATTATTGCATTCCTATTGCGTAACAATGCACTGGTATTGTTTTACTGAATTCTGGAAATGAAAATAAAATTGTTTTTGAATTGGACATAAATTGCAAATTACCAAATAATAGCAGTCTATAAGCCTATGCATAAGCCTTTTGAAGAGAAAACAGGAAGCAATCTAGATCCATATGGTATTTTTCAGGTTATGGTGTTTTCACTGATGAGAAATGGAAAAGAGGGGATTTTTTGTTAGAGTATTTTGGAGAGCACATAAATATCCAAGAGGCAGAAGAACGTGAGAGAAAATATGTTAAAGTCGGGATGAAAATGTTCTATATCTTTTTATACAGATTTGATTGAAAACAAGAGTGGTATGTTTATTAATATAGGGTTTGTATTTTTAGAAATAAGATTCAGTAGCCAAAGTTTTTGAGATACACCCACATTGTGCAAGGTTTGAACTTCATCTTTCTGCTTGGGCACACTTTTTTACATGCTTTCAAATCTTCTGTGCACAGGCATTACAAATCAAACACCCATGGCCAAATTAAGGTGTATATATAGATCTAACATTGATGTATGTTGAGAGCATCTTTGGTCATTTAATATTTGTACTTGCATACTATATGAAGAACCACAAAAAAAAACTGTTAAACAATGGAAACTTGTAGAGCTGAAACAAATACCACATTTTCCTATTTGAATATTCGTTGAAGTTTTAAGATATGATTTGAATATATGTTGATGTTAATGAAAGTATCAAATTCATTCTCTTTTTTGCCTACTTTGGTATTTATGGACACCACCATCAACCCCACTCCCCATTAAGCTGCATTGAAAACAATGTGAACTAGGTCATATAAATCTAATTAAATGACACTGTAGGCATCTTGAGAACATTTTTGAGGATTCATTGTAAAAGTCAAATCAGTGTGTTATTTTTCCAGTTTATCTTCAAACTCAGTGCAACCATGAATGTTCCTTTTGTGCTGAAGACAGATTGTAAAGAGATGAGACTTGATTACCTGTTCAGTTAAATGCTGGGACTATCTCAAAAATTTCTTAATGACATGATTTGTACTAATGCACAGCAAAACAGAGTAGCAAGCTTTATTACAACAGCAAGCTTGCAAACCTTACAGCATAAATGGTTCTGTTCCAAAGTTATATCAATGATGGGTCACATGTACGTTTTAATGATACAAAGTTGACATATGCATTACTGACTTTTAAGTAAATAATTAAAATGATGGTGTCAGATTTTAAGCATATTAATTCCATAGCTACGTAATGACTTCAAAAATTTAAGAAGAAAAAACAAATGCAAAAATATATTGGAGTTAACGTTCCAAGGCAATACGATCAGGTGGTGGTGGTAATGGTTTGTGGGATTGATTACAACTGGTCTGACAGAATGAATGGCTGAAAAAGGAAAAAAAATATCGGGTGGAGTTTGGTTTGATTGATGCATAAAAGCTTTGTAAACTCTATTATATACCATGTTCTTCACCAACTTGCATTATTACATGTTATCTTTTAAAGAGTATAATGAATATAAATGGTGATGTTGTGAGTACTATGACTATTCAGAATTTTGACATGATTATCTTGCAAGTTTGCATTTGATGTGATTTGGAAGGTTTGAAGTTAATCCAGACCTGCCAACTCTTATGATTTTGCAGTAAGTCTTACAAAAATTACCCTCAAAATACAGACAAGCATGAACTACGGAAAAATGATCATTGCCGACAAATCCGGATAATCGGTACATCCTTGTTTGATATCGATCCGTGTTTCATATTAGAATTAGTGATATTAGTCAGAGAACCAGACTAACTGTACAGCAGCACCCCAAATGCTTTAAACTGCACCTGTTTGTTCATGCAAAGTGTCTTCATGATCAAACTGTTGCTTATAGAATTGTTTGGAAATGGTATTCAGGAAGCGATACATGTTTAAGACAAAAGGGAAACTAAGCTGATAAAAAAATGTTAATAATAAACACAGAAGAATAAAAAGTAGTATTCAGATTCTTGTGAATAAACGCTGGAAAGGACACAATTACGCTTATTGGACATCACATGCCAATTTGAGCGAAATGAAAAATGAATTTCCAAAGAATTTCACCAAGTTGAGAGATAGCAAGAAGCCATTGAGTTGCATTGGGATTGGAACTAAAGTTTATGCAACTGTACTAGTGGTAACCGATACTGGGAGACCGTTTCGCTGATGCCTGCAAGCAGTTCGGGCTCACCATCAGCCTAAAAACAGACAAACGTCAGTGCTCAAGAAGTCACCACTGCCCCCTCCATCAAAATCGACGGCACCACTCTGGAAGTAGTCAACAACTTTATTTACCTGGGGTCAACCATCAGCAACACTCTTTCGCTTGATGTGGAGCTGGGGAGAAGGCTTGGAATGGCAAACACCATCATGGCCCTACCAGCAAAGAGGGTGTGGGAAAACAGCGCGCTGACAGTGCACACCAAGACTCAAGTCTACCAAACCTGCGTTCTGAGCACCCTCCTATATGGAAGTGAGACCTGGAGCACCTACATGAGGCAAGAGCGTCGACTCAACTCCTTCCATATACGGTGCCTACAACGCATCCTGAAAATCAGCTGGCAAGACCACGTCCCACACAGCGAGATCCTTCAGCGTGCAAGTATCCCAAGCATGTACTCCCTGCTGAGCAAACGCCGCCTTCGATGGCTGGGACACGTCCGACGCATGGAGGATGGGAGGCTGCCAAAGGACATCCTATATGGTCAGTTGGCCACTGGCACCAGAAGAGTCGGCCGCCCCTCACTCTGCTTCAAGGATGTGTGCAAGAGGGACATGAAGGCATGCGGCATTTCACCAGACAGCTGGGAAGTGCAGGCTGAGGACTGAGGCACCTGGAGACTGACGGTCAGCAAGGGCATAGCAGTCGCTGATGGGAGGAGAGTCCAGCAGGCCGCAGAGAAACGCAAGAGAAAGAAGAGTGTAGCAGCAACCCAAGTAACTCAGACTTCCCAGTACGTCTGCACCAACTGCAGTAGGGACTGTCACTCGCGCATCGGCCTGCATAGCCACAACAGTTAATGCCAAAACCTCAGAGACAGACAACACTCCAAGAGCGCTACTCACATGGTCTCCCGAGACTGAGCTGCCAATGATGATGATGACTAGTGGTAAATAAAGTCTATGCGTACTTTACAAACTTTTCAGTTGAACATAATGTTTATCATTGCTGCGCCAAACTTTTACTTAAGTTTTCCAGCTTTATAATAGCGGTTATTGATATTTTGTTACACCTTACTGAAAACTGGTCAGTCTTACAGAGAAAAATCAACTGCCTTACTGACACGGACTTGTCAGGGTTGGCAGGTCTGTTTATCCCTTGTAAATTAATTCAAAGTTGCACAGTTCACATTTCACATTTTTTGGTTTCTTTTACAGAATCCTGCCAAGCTTGCTAAGATAACAAAACGAAGATTCTAATACCAATTTTCTACTAAAATATTTGCTAAAAAATATTTTGATTTGAAAGTTTAGATATTTGTTTCAGATGTAGAAACTTGTCAAAGACATGACATGGGAATAATGTGTTATCTGATATTGGGCGGAATTTGCCTGCCAATCTTGCATCTAGAATAGACCCTGGGTGAGAACCACATGGGGGTGAGGGGAGCTGATAGATTTAGATTGCTGATGAAGTAATAAAGAATATAATTTAATAATGAGCAGTGTTTAGTTTCTCTTTGTCAGAGTTTATGTCCAAAATCTAGATGCATCTTCATCAATTTGAAATTATATGAAAAGTAGCTTTCATACTGTGAACCTGTTTTCATGCATCACTGAGTTAACCAGTTGGTTAAGTTTGTTTTGGTATTTGATATGTACTTGACACTGTTGCTTGTAAAGCAAAGAAACTTTGTTTTATAACTGATGAGTGGTACACCACAATATCAAAACCAGGTCACTCTAACCTGAGTTACATGTTTAGTGCATTTGATTAGAATCTAAAGAATCAAATTTACCACAATGTCCAGTGTATGTTCGTTCATCTGGAGTTTGTCAGAAAAAGAGTATTCATTAAACAAAAAAAATAACATTATAAGTTATTAAGCTCCACAGCTCTATCACTGAAGTGCTTGAGAATGCTCTTTGGCATACAATTCAGCATCTGTAGGATGAGTGAGGTCAAGTTATACCCCAGTTCCATTCAATTATTAGACTTTTTAGATATATCACTGAAGTGCTTGAGATGGCTGTATGGCTCTAAATTTAAGCATCTGTATGGTGAGCACTGTCAAGCTTGTGAGTGTGATGCCATGATGAACTGTTGACAAGTAAAATAAAATAATGCCTCTGTGATATATGATCACTCTGAATAACAGATGAGATGGTCCTAATAGAAATGATTTGGTTGACTTTGGTATTTTAAAGCACAGAAACACAATTTATTTATTAAAGAGGCAATTGGAGTAAAGTGCCTAACCAAAGGACACCATGGTAGACAAACCTGAACCTGTTTGGTTGCCATTCTGGCACACTAACCTTGTACTAGTCACTGCAGCTCCTGCCTCAGTCAGTCACCTCTTATGACACACATTGGGTATATTCTACATCTCTGAGCACACAAAGGGGGAGGGGGCCTAATAGAAATGAAAATATGCCATTGTGTGAAAATATGGTTTGGGTGGGGATGGGTCAGCTGATTAGAGGATCAGCTATGCTAAAAACAACCAAATACATACTTTGCAAAGTTCTTCAAACTGTATGTTAGACATTCCAGCTGTCAGTGTCAGGATGACAACAACGGACAACTGGCAAAAATTTTGGACAGTTCACTTTTGTACTGATTGACATCTCTCAGGGTAAACACATTTTCACTCCATAACCAGGTCAGTATGACAGGCAACTTGTTTTCAGACCATATTAGATATTATGAAACTAAAATAACTAGAAAACAGGACTATCTATATCATGCACCCTGAGAAGATTAAGTCCTACATAGTAAAATATTGATCAAGAAAGGCCTTAAGTATACTTTACAAACTTTTTAGTCAGAAATAATATTGCCTTTGCTGACTCAGATCATGCTTCTGAACTTCTCAAATGCATGTTTTCCAAGTTGACTATAACAGTACATGATGTTTTGTTACACCTTATTAAAAATTAGTCTGACTTAACGGAGAAATATTGACTGCCTACTGAAATGGTTTTGCTTCAGTTCGCAGGTCAGCGGGGTTAGAAATAAAATTGCAGCTCAGCAGCCCTGGTTGGTGTCAATTTCATTTTCGCCATGTGGCAATTTCTTTTGGTCATCATCATTAAAATAATCTATTTTATGCCTGCAGAGGGTCAAAAAACCGTTATATTAAACCCACATACATGTCTCATGGCATTGGTTTTTCTTTTTCTTTTTCTTTTCAGGTTGTCATTGTGTCCAATGTGACCACAGATTCAGAACAAAAGGGGGTTTCTTCAATCATGTAAAGTTTCACATAAAAGGTAATTTTTAACAAACCTCTAGTGAAGTTGAAAAAAATGATAATTTTTAACTTTTTTAATCATGGGTCATTGTTGTTTTTGTAGAGGATAGGGACTATTTAATGGTGCCTTTCCTTTTGTTCATTTCATTCTTTTGACCGTCTGTCCCAGTTTCATTTATGTGCATTAATTTCCTTACTTATGGCTGGACCTTTAATTAATCTAGTAGGTAGCTTGAAATTGATGGCCAGATTAGATTTTCAGGTTACACATCCAAATTTCACATTTTTAAAGCCCCTGATTGTCTAACCAACCCACTTTCACAAGATCTTCTGTTATCATCATTGGGTTTCATTCAGATTAGGTAGGTATGCAGTTTGATATTGATGAGACTTGGACTGGGTTTGATTGTCAGCTCTCTGCAATCTTATTTGGTGAACTGATAGCCACTGAGTGTCTGACCCACCCACCTTTGTTTCTCAACAGTAACTCTTTTAATTATTATCTTTGGATCACAACCCAACTTGGTATACAGCTTGATACCAATCAGACTTGTAAAGAAATTTATTGTCACTGTTTTAACTCGTCATTCATTATTTTATAGTAGTTATTGCCACCTGTTTTTTTGGGGGGGGACCCAATATTAGATTTAAGTCGGTTGTGATATTGAGCATTGTATCAAGAAGGTTTAAATGACCAGAGTACAGTGTGTGTTATTCATAATTTAGCTTTATATAATCTAATTGGAAGCAAACAATCCTTGATAGAATTCTTTCCATAATGCCTTTGAAAAAAAAGTCTACGTGTTTGGGGGGGGGCGGGAATCAGTTACTCTAATTTGATTGTTCCCGCAGTTGGATAAGTGGATGATTATCTGTTCAGTGCTGCCCTATGTTGGTGTAGGACATTCCCTAAGCACTATGAGCCGAGTAATTTACCCACCTAAATGTGTCAGAGCAACCAATTACCCTGTACCCCTGTTGGGGGACGACCAAATCCCTCACGTTACTTTAAAATCTTTATCTGCTACTTCCAGTTTTATAGAATGCCTTGTATAGGTTTATGTACACCCTACCATATACAGTGCACACCACATAAGATCTTTGATTATGGTATGTGCTATATAATCTAATTTGAAGCAAACAACCCTTGATAGAACTCTTTCCATGATGGCCTTTGAAAAAGTGTACGTGTTTGTGGAGTTTGAGATCAGTTAATCTAATTTGATTGTTCCCACAGTTGGATAGGTGGATGATTACCTGTTCAGTGTTGCCCTATGTTAGTGTAAGACATTCCCTTAGCACCATGAGCCGAGTAATTTACCCACCTAAATCTGTCAGAGCAAACAGTTACCTTGTACCCCTGTTGGGGAATGACCAAACCCCTCATGTTACTTTAAAATCTGTATCTGCTACTTCCAGTTTTATGGAATGCCTTGTATAGGTTTATGTACATCCTGCCCTATACAGTGCACACCACATAGGAACTTTGCCTGCAGTATGTGCCAAATTTTCATGAAGGAATGTGATCAAATGGCAGGGTGATTGGTTCTCAATGGGTGAACATGGACCAGAGTGCAAACCCTTCCTGTCTACTGGCATTGCAGAACATTTATGTCAAGTGTATCAACTTCCAACCTGTAAGGCAGAAGTTATTGTATGTGGACTAAACTGAAGAAACTGTATGGTGATGTACCACCAGAGAAAATCATAGATTGCAGGGGTTCGGGTGGGGGCGGGGGTGTGGAATGTGGTTTATATACCAGATTTTGATCCTATAATGTAAGGATTTTGTATGTATTTTCCTTTATCTTTTATTTTATATACTTTTTACAACTTTGTACACTACTTTTTATCTTTTTATCTTGTTTACATGTCTTTGGACAGGTTTGTCTGTCATTTTATTTTATTTATTTTTTGCAATTCTTTGTTATTCCTTTAGAACTTAATTTTAAATTGGTACCATGTGTCCGGTATTGTGCTGACAGGCCCTAAACCATATACATACATCCATCCATACATGCATGCCTGCATTACTTTCTGAAAAAAACTTACCATGTTTGTATATCCCCCGATTATCCAGAATATAGTATTCCCTCAAAAGCTGTTGATGGGAGCCATGGAACACCACCTTATAGTTAGACAACCTTAAATGAAATATATTTTGCATGTAAAAATGAGATCTATGACTATACCCACAGTATAGCAGCAAATGTGTAATAATAAATGGCCCAGTAATGAGGGGGTGCTGTACATATTGAATTGTTTTGTCCCCAAAACATTCAGTATAGACTGTAAATTTTTAAATTGTCATATATCTCATATCTAGTTAGTGTCTTATATACCAATGTGGTTCACACAACCTCGAAAAAAGCCCTAAATCTGAGGAGTTGCTTTCCAAAAGTACTGAAATGGGATAAAATTGTGAGGATCAAATGAAACAACAGTTGCTAGATGGAGTAACGTCACTTTCCAGTAGTGCCTTGCTAATTACATTTGTAAAAGGATAACACATTTATTAAGAATGTGGCCCAACTAGGAATGAGCTGTATGCAGTTCAAAATGGGCGCATGACCCATTTTCCATAAGATAAAGTACTCCATTGAAACCTTTGGAAGTCCTGACATTTTTGAAAGTCCTTGCAAAGTCCTTAGAAAAAAGCTCACCTGGTCTATCTCAACCATAACAGATAAGCATACAGACACAGAAAGATGCATGCACATGTACACACACACACACACACACACACACACACACACACACACACACACACACACACACACACACACACACACACACACACACACACACACACACACACACACACAGATTTCATGATCCTGAACCATCCAGTATTTTATATTGAATTACCATGTACCCCAACAATCCAATGTATATATTGAATTACCATGCATCCCAATCATTTAGTGTATATATTCTGAATTGTCATGTCCCCCAACCATTCAGTATATATGCTGAATTTCCATGTCCCCCAACCATCCAACATATATACTGAATTGCCATGTCCCCCAACCATCCAGTACCGTACTGTATTTGCACTTCTGTAGACAGATAATTAAAAATTTTGATACTAATCCTGATGTATGCCAATAAACTTGATCTAATGCTATAAGGACAGACAAACTGACACACTGATAAGGGCAAACAAATTGTTACCACCAAAGATATCTCATTTAGGAACATGTATAGAATAAACCAAATGTTTGGGTTTCTTTCATACCGTTAACTTGTCATGCTTGCTCACATGAAAATTTCAAGAAGTTAAGAAGCAAACTTTTTCCAAGGCATTTGTCTAGGGGACCAGTGTCTGTTTAAATGGAATTCCAGCTAGGTAAATCTTCTTTGTGAAACGAATGTTTGGTAAGATGTATAAAAACAACATCAAGAAGAAAATTTAACAAAATTTGTTTGAATTTCTTATTCCTTTTGATTAACATGTTTTAGGGGAAAGACCATACATTTTACAAAAGGTTTTGGGGCACGTCAGGCACTTTTCAAAAGGAAATTTGTAGATGGAAAGGTACTTTTAGATTTGAAAATTGAAGCTTGTTTGAACTAGATTTAAATAGGTTTTGTTGTTATGGAATGTTCTATAGTTTTATTGTGTATTTTGCTTGCAGCAGAGAAAACCTTTCTCAAGACTTTACCGCAGAAACACCGTAAGATATCAATAATATTTTAAACATTTATCAAAACTTATTTGATATTTCTTAATATGCATTCATTATGCTTTTTTGGCTCATAGAAAATCAAAATCATTTTGTATATACCTGTCTTCAAGGCGTTGTTTATCCATCTGTTAATATTTGCTAGTCTGCCCAGTAACTTTGTAACTGTCGGAGAAATTTTCATGAAACTTTGCTCATGTATATATCATGACCAGTCAGACTCCGTGTGTCATGTACCATAGTCAGGCCCAGCCTGTAGGTCAAGATCGAAGGAAAATATAACTTTGTAACTTGTATCTTTGTCCAGAATTCAACATTTGCACACCTGCCAACTCGTATAAGGTTTACTGAAAATATTCCCAAATTATCGACTAATGGAACAATAGCCAGAACTTTGAAAATACTATTGTTGCAGTCAAATCTAAATATTGGCTTGTCTAGGTTTGGTCAAAATCACACTGGAGTTGGTCAAGGAAACAGGCTAACTTTACATGGTTTATCACAGACACTTTACTCAACCAAATGCCCATACCCAGCAAAACTTTTGCATATACTTTAGACATGGTTTGTATGCTGTCCATCGAGTGAAAACATGCTGAAATTGAAGGGGACAATCAACCTCTTAACAAGTCCAAAGACTTAGGACAAATGTATAGAAAACAATATTCAGATACTTTGGCAAGCATGTGAAAAGGGCAGGAAAAGCAGAAACTGTAATTATTGGACATCATGCTGTGTCAATATGAGCATTGATCATGGATGGAAAGATGATTACTGCTACTACAAGAATGAACAACAAAAACACACAAATATTGCATCAAGTTGATCCATGAAGAAGTCATTGACTGCCATGTGGTTTGTAGATGCAGTGAAACTGAACTGAATGTAATTTAAGGTGAAGTGTTTAACATAATATTGATTTCCCTTCATTGGACCACACTTCTCAACTTTTCAAATGCATGTTTTCCACATTGACAAGAAGCAGTACATGAAACTTTGTTGCATCTTACTAAAACGTGGTCCAACGTGCAGAAAATAATGGCTGCCTTACTGAGGTCCATTTAGTATTGACAGGTCTGCTTTTATACCACTCAAGATATTTTAATGAAACTGTAGCCAGTTATATATCATAACTAGATACGTGTGTCAGGTACCATAGCCATGCCCCCTGCCTCAAGGGCAAGTTCACTGCAATGGAAATGTAAATTTGCGACTGATAACCTATGTCTCGAATATAACTTTGTAGCCACTGAAGATATTTTAATGAAACATTTGCCAGTTATGTATCATGTATAGATGGTATGTCAAATACCTTAGCCATGGCCTCTACCTCAAGGTAAAGATCAAATGCAACTCTGACTTGTATCCTTGTCCACACTATAACTTCAGATATTGTAATAAAACCTTTAACCTGTTATATATTATGACTAGACTGTGTGTTACATACCATTGCCATGACGGTCAAGGTTACTGCAAAGGAGAATATAAACAAATGACCTGTCTTCATGTATTAATGTGTAGGTAGAACTGTTGAACCAGTGGAGATATGTGAATGAAAATGTAGCCTGTTATATAAAAATTGTCTTGACATTGTCTTGTGTATTCAGTAATACCACTCTGCTTTTCAAGGTCAAGGTCACAACAAAGAATAATTTAAGCCAGTTGCTAATTTCCAGGCTGTCACTTTTAACCCCTACAGATATTCTGATGAAACTTTCTCCAGGTCCACAACCATCATACCAGAGTCAAATCACTAGCTCAGAGTTCAAAGTTGGAAAATCAGATTCACAAGGTGTGCATGTCATGTGTCATTTGTGGTATTCTTGTTGTAATTTTATTTGTGATGTTGTACATTGTAAATGTTGATAACTGTAATATAAACCACTCAGATGCTTTGGTCCTTGTATATCTCAATGACCTCTTTTACCCTGGAAAACTTGAAATAAACGAATGTTTGACTGATAAATCTAGCCCCAAACTACATAGAGTTTTTAAAATTCTAATGCTGTGATACCAAAATAACAATAAGTCTTGGAATATGAACAAGTAAAAATAATTGTGCATCCTAAGACTTGTATGCAGATAAAATGTATACAATTGTTGGTGTCCCAAAACTTTTAGGCGTACAAAAAAAAAAAAAATGTAAAGACAAAATTATGAAGATCACCATACACCACAAAATCCTATTTATGTTACATAAGATTATGATAGATAAAATATGCTGATCAATCAGTAGACAAAAAAAAGTTGTAGGTTTACCAAAACTTACAGTACATGATAAAATTGTTTTAACTTCATGTCCCAACTTGTATAGGTCATACAAAATTACTTTTAAAAATAACTAAGGGTGTCCCAAGACTTATATTTCCTCAAGACTCACTGTCATTACGGTAATAAATCCAATTCATGAAATATACTAAGGAACATTACGGTAATAAATCTAATTTATGAAATATACTAAGGAACAGATAATAAACTACATCTTGATTTATAGACAACAAATTATGCTATACAGTTCTATATAAAAACGATAAGTATTTTGATATGTTATAATTCACTGAACTCCCCCAAGGAAAAGCTGTTCTCCAGTATAAACTAGTAAAGATCAAAAAGAGCACATCTAGACTTGGGTTGCTTCAGCTTGTCAGCAACGTTGTTGTCATATATATAAAAAAATTTTGATCAGACTTTGCAAGTAAGCTTGTTTCAGCAAAAATATGACTGATACTCAAGGATTTGTTGGGGCAAGTTTTAGTTTACATCGTCTTTAGTTTCTGTTAGCTGAGCTTGTTACATTTCTAGAGGTTATGTGAAGAATTTGGACTTTGTATTTGGGCTTACATTATATTAATGGGATCACATCTTCATTTTCAGTTTCCACTGTTTACTGCAAACCAAAGAGGCCATGCAAATTCTGTGGACAGCTCTATTCAAAACTGAAGAGACATAATCCAGGTTCATAATGATTGTAAGGAAGTGAAATCTATAAAAGAAAATCCTGGTCAGCAAAGAGCAACTATGAGCACAATTAAAAAAGAGGGTATCTTTGAACAGAACAAGCTGCAGTGCACAAAGGAAACCTCATCATTTCAGTCTCAGAAATATTGTGACGGGAATATAGTTTGTTGCCCAAATTGTAAGGGATTTTATGCAAGGAAATTCCTTTTCAGGCATAGGGATAATTGTCATTTGGACAAATGTGCATTTTCAAAACCCATTCCAATGGCAATGCTAGCTACTGAAGGGGATACAGTAGATACCAGCTTTCAAGGCTTGTTCAACTCTCTGAGGACAGATGAAGTAGGATCTGTATGCGAAAGAGATTTTACTATAAAGCTGATAGGAGCACGTTTGTGGGAAAAAAACAACAAAAGCAGAAGAAAAAAACAAAAAAACAATGGAAGTGAGAAGAAGTGTTCGCTCAGACATCAGAACATTGGGAAGACTTTATGTAGAGTTCAAATCTTTTGAGGAAAATGAACGCATAAAATCTGTAGAAATGTTCAACCGTGAAAAATTTAGTTCTCTTAAAAGAGCTATCTACAAAATAACAGACAAGGAAGACTCAAGCATCAAGTATGGCTTAAAAGAAACTATCTACTACTTACTGATAAGAAGTGCAGAAATCTTGAAAGGAGAAGCATTGCAGGGTAAACAATGAGAAGTAAAAGCAACGGAGTTGGACTACTTTGTCTCAGTTTTAAAGTTGAACAGAGGAACAGTTTGTTCGGCAATTTTTATAAGAGTTCTCATTTCTTACTTGCAACTGAATTCCGTGTATGACAAAGTCTTCTAAACACAATTATCTTACATTTTTCAGTGGATTGATATGAAACTTGGTAAATGATGTAGTCATTAACTCTCGTTGTGCATATCAACAAATAACTTTGTTCTTCAGTTATTGCCATTTTTATTAATTTAGCTCAATACAGTGTATGTCATAATCTTGTAAATGCAAATAGTCTGTTTCTGATGGATCCCTGTGAAACATTATCCATTTTATGGTCATCATCTGAAGATGCACGTCATCAAATTACTTTGTTCCTGCAGTTGTTGCTTGAATTATTGTCTTTTACTTGCAGCTTGATGTAGTGCATGATTGAATATTGTGAATGCAACTACTGTCAACGTTTTCAGTTCATCTCCATGAAAGATAATTTGAAGATGCACATTTTGCAAAATTACTGCCCTCCTGAAATTTTTGTTGCTGAATTATTGCTCTTTTTTTCTTACAGTGACAGATTATTGTGCATGCGACTAGTCCTGCAGTGTTTGATACATGACTGAGAACTTTGGGTACATATAATGTAAATATGGTGCAGATATAAAAACAATTATGTCTCTACTTTTGTGAGGGAGTCAGAAAACCAGACATGATTGACCTTGGGTTCCAGTGAATGTCATAGCTTGTATTTTTGTACATGCCCATAGCGCAGATCTGTATATACAATATGGATCTCCACATGTTCTACATATGCTTATGGGGTGGTATGTCATCAGCCCAGCCTTTAGCACAAGCTTGTTATCGCTACGCATTCTAAACTACTTCAGGATTGCCATGAAACTTTACACACACCTTCATCCCACATACTAGTTAGTCCTAAATGAAAATGGTGTCATTTGGACATCCAGCATGACTTCCACAGTGGCCATCTTAACAATCTTATCATTACTCCTACTGAATGGACGAATGGGTTTTCGCTATGCTATGGTGCTTAGTTGGACCTAAATGAAAATGGTGCTGATCTGGAGTCCAATATGACCACCACAGCAGCCATCTTGAAAATCTTGTTATTGCTACTCCTTCTGACAAAAAGTAAGATTACTACGTAGTCTTCTCTAGAAGTCTTGTAGTTGGTCCTAAATTAATATGGTGTCACTTGCACATCCAATATGGCCACTGCAGTGGCCATCTTGAAATCTTATCACTGATCTTCCTGAATGGATGGTCATATTAGCATGCTTTTTGTTTTGTTTTTTTAACTAAATGACTTATTATAGTATCTAGTTAGTCCTAAAAGAAAATGCTGCTACTCAGACATCCTATATGGCTGCTGCAGTTACCATCTTGAATATCTTGTTATCACTACTTCTCCTGAATGAATGACCATATTGGCATTGGGTTTGATGTCTAGCTTGTCCTAAATGGAAATGGTGCCAATCTGATATCCAATATGGCCATCATGGCAACCATCTTGAAAATCTTATTATCAGTACACCAAAAAGAACAGAAAGTAATGTCAGCTTGAGGTTTCCACCAGAAGACTTCTTATCATGTCTTCTTGGCACTAAATGAAAAAACGGTGCAGATGTGTCAAACAGTATGTCCACAACAACAGCTAATTTGAAAATATTGTTATTGCCGAAGAAAATTACAGATGGTTTCAATACTCTGCAGTTAAAATTATTATGAAATGTTCTTATCTTGAAGTCTAGGAAATTCTTTTTGGCCAGTAGAATTTCAGTCCCTGAGGAACTCTTGTTTTTCATATGGAAAACATAACACTGAACATGGACATTTTCTTATGTAGGAAAATACAGAGTGTATAATTTTCCTATTTTTTCCCACTGGAGTAAAAATGTGGCATGTGGACTTGCAATTCAATATGGGCAGAAATCAGAATTTACACCTGCAGGGGACTCCATTATATACATTTTGTAAAATTGGAGCATTTGATAACATAAAAGTACATATATTAAAAAAAAAAAAAAAAATGCCAAAGACAACATTTTTATTTTATTTAATCTTATAATGGCAAGCTAATTACCACATTGTGATGTTTGAAAGCACTGGTCAGCTAAATTCTGATTCTTGATAAACTCTGGTGAGTTCCAAGTGCTTTGAGTCTGATTCATATGTTGCACCTGAGTAGAAAGATTCTCGTTGAAATTTTTCGGTTGAATGATAACAAAATTCCTCGAGTTTTGCTTTTACAGAAATAATGAGGATAATATTTTCCTTTTAGATGATGGAGAGGGGGAAAAAACTTGGTTGTGGGTGTTGAAGGTTCAATATTCTACTTATGCTGTCCAGCTTCACTAGGAAATATTAGTCCGACCAAAAAAGTTTTACTTTCTTTACGATATAATGATCCTATGTACATATATAAATTAATTTTGAGCAGAGTTTGCATTTAGTCTATTCCGGTAAAGTTGATAGAGGGCACTCGGACAAATGTGTAGCCTCGGAAGGATTGGGGGGGGGAGGTGAATGGCAGTAATGTATGTAATTGATGGTGAAAGGGTGTATCTATCTGATTCACTTATTTGATTCGAAGATCTATACTGATCTCATTCACAATAGTGATTATGTACATGTATATTTGTTACATGAGTTTTGGAAGGCCTCTGACTTTTAGCTCTACTGGCCTGTTGTCCATCATCCATCTGTGATCACAAGTTTATTATCATTACTCCATCAAAACTACTTGGAGGATTGACATGAAACTTGACACAGAGAACATCTTGAACATATTTGTATTGCTTCTACTCTTAAATGGATAGTATTATCAGCGTGGAGATTTTAGTAAAAGACTTCTGATGATGTCTAGTAGGTCCTAAAATGAAAATGATGCCGATATTACATCCGATATGGCCACCTTCATGGCCATCTTAGGAATCTTATCTCCACTCCTTCTGAATAGATGGCCATATCAACATGGGGTTTTCATTAAAAGACTTATTACGGTATCTTATTGGTCCTAAATGAAAATGGTGCCAATTTTATATCCGATATGGCTGCTATGACATCCATCTAGGCAATCTTGTTATAGCTACTCCTACTGCAAGGATGGTCATGTTGACATGGAGTATTGACCAAAGACTTCAGATGATGTCTAGTTGGTCCAAAATGAAAATAGTAACAATCTTGACCCAATATGGCTGTCACAGCAACTAATGTTAAAATCTTGTTACTGCTCAAGAATATCAGCAATGGCTTGAACACTTATTGGTTAAAAAGAAAAAATGCACTTATCCTGATGTCCTGAAAATCATTTTCGGCCAGTATAGCATCAGTTTATTCGAGAGGCTTTTGCTTACTTTCTGAATTGTCATTTATTTGTAGACTCCCCAAAATGTTGAGGTGTGTTGCACTGGTAGTGACCCTCTTATGCTTAATATTAACTGTGACAAAAGTGCACACCTATTAGACATTGGGCTACAAGATTCACTATATCATTTAAACCCTTGTGTTCCTCACAAAAACGGTACTAATCCTTGTTTGTCTAGTTGTATCATTCCTTCCTCAAGTTAGAGAATATGATTCAAAGTTATCGTAAGTTAACCTTGTACCCTAATTCTTTTGTCAGCCAGGTGAGTGATATCAGACCCACATGAGCCTCTTACCTCTAGCATAGTTCATGCTAGGATCACCAAATTTGGCAAATGTTTTGTGGCTCATATACTGTATTTTGCTATGTAAAATCAATCCTACTCAGTAATAAGAAATACACATTTGCCTTCTCACACACCATTTAGTTTTAAATTGCATGTTTTAACTCTATGTGCAGCTAGAGGCTTTTTATTTTGTGAAAACCAAGGGACCCCTTACACAGTACACAAAATTCAGTATCCATGAAAATGTAATTTACCCAGTTCACAAAATTAGGTATTCATGAAAATGTAATTTTTCACTGAACCACAAAATTATTTGAATTCACAGTATTCTATTGCTTCGTTAACGTGAACTTTTCGTGTGGTTCTGCATTTGTTGTGCATTGTCAGGTATCAGTTGTCTATTGTGTACCTTGAGCAGAAATTTTACATTTTAATCTGACTTGACCATTGGGTTCACATGTATGTTTGTGGATGAAATATTATGCTGATTAAACACATTTTAATTTTAATGTGTGCTCTTTTTTATTGGTTTGTTGGAGTGGAGTATAATATGTAATAACATTTACGTAAGACTCAAATGAGTATACATTTTTTTTTTTTTTTTTTTTTTTTTTAAAGCCAGGAAAATTCTATGCAAAATGATGTGTTTTTGTGTATCTACCTTTCTGACGTACAATGTCAGTGATGTAACTCACTCTAAGGAAGTACTGTTCACTTTAAATCTGCCACTTTTCTAACTTTCTTCATTTCTTTCCCTTTCTTTCCTCCTTACTTTTGCAACTTCATACACAATGCCATACACATTTTAATTAAGTTTCTTCTTTTATCTTCTTTTTTTTATTCTCATCTTTTATCACCTCCTTCATTGTTCATCTTTGTACACTATATACCGTGCCTAAATGCTGATGTTTTAGCTAAGAGAATCTTCATTATGACTTCAACAATTTAAAATTGTTGTCATAATTCAATTTCATCTGCCATATATTCACATATATTTACAATGTTTGTATCATCAAAAAGAGAAAAAAACATTATAAACCATTGGCTTTCGTTCTAATCCTGTACCTTCTGTATTACAGAACTTGTAATCTCGAACTAAACAGTTAAGAAATGAAATATGTTTAAACTAGAAGGCTTATTTACAGTACTGAAATGGCTTACAATATATGAAATGATTTATTTTCACAAAACATATCTTGCGCATGATGTCTAAATGGAGCTGCTCCAGAGTAACTACAGGATTTTGTTAAACTGTTACTCAAAACGTAATATCAGTTGAGATCAACATCATATATGAAACCTTCATCCATCAACGTCAAGAATTTAACAATTTTAAAAAAGGTTTCCAATACTCTGGTATAGTTCTGTGGAAAAAGCTTTCAGTGGCTGTAAAAGCTGCAGAATATATTAGTCGTTAAGAAGAGATGATATTTTAGTCGAATTTATTATGCCCGAAACGTGTTGAACTAAATGGTAATTACTGTTAACATTTTGTATGATGTATATTCTTATACTTTTTTAGGGGACCTAGAGGGAAAATTATTTTCATCTAAATGAGTCCCCCTTTATAAATAAAGCATTAGTAATATTAGTAATAGTATTGTGTAACCAATTGGATCCAGGTCCGATGTGGTACGTATTGTCAGAATTGTTTGACTTAATTTAATTAGATCACAACTTAGAGGTGATGAATCCAAGATAGCCAATTACAAGCCTTTATTCTAAGATCAGGAACCACTCATGTCCTTTGATTGGAGGATAATGACACCTAATGAAATGTACATCTAAGCTTAAAATAATAACGGTTATCCCAATTAAGCAGCCCATCCTCATATGCCATCATATGCCAAGTTATTGAACTTCATTTTAATTATTACTTCGGTTTATCTGGAAATTCATTAGACAAGTAAATCTTTTAATAATAATTAGACATAGCATTTTTCATATTGCGGTTGATTCATATGGGTACATATAATCTTTATATTAATATGCAAAGAGTTCATAAAGTTAGGTTATTCCGAATTTTCCTTGATTATCACATGATGCAAGGTTAAAGATATATTAGGTATAGAACTTGAATTTTTAACAGATTATGGCATGTTCCTGATGATTGTGAATGGAATAAGATGTGTAATTAGCAATAATATTACATACAAATGTGGAGTCAGTGCAAGGCATCATGGGAAGAAATCATTTTAAAACATCAGGTGACTATGATACTTGGTGCATTTTTTATGTGAATGTAGTGATTAAATTACATTTTCATGACCATTTCATGAAAATGATATGTATCTCCCTTAGAAAAGAAGTTGATACATTATTTCAAAGGTACAAACTGAACTGTACCAAAACTGTTATGTACATACACATTGAAAATCAAGAAGATATTTGTTATTGATGTTAGAAAGCTTTACATATGGTTATATATAAACGGAAAGATGCACAGAGTTGTCTTGTTTTTTGAATAACAACCATGACAGAAACCCAACATTGAATTGCATACAAATTTGAGACATAAGGAAACAAGTGATTTTGAGAAAGATTTTCTAAATGAGAAACAACATTGTATTGGTCAACAGATGGAAAATCTCATAAAGAAAATAACATTTAAAATATATAAAGTTTAAAAGATTATTTTCAAATGCCAGAAGGATTTATCATTTGAGTAGGGGAAAATTATTAACACTAACTTGGTGTTCAACTTGAAAACATGAAAATCAAAGTATTCAAACCAAGGTACGATGCATTTAAAGTGCAAGAGTTTTCTAAATGGCTAATATCTAAATTTTCCTAAAACAGGTTTGAAAAAAATAAATATACTCATTTATTGCGTATCTATTGTTGAGACAGAAAACTTTTACAGTAACACGAAGGATAACCTAAAGGTTTATAACACTATATAGAGTCTTTAGAAAGGATAGTATATTTGGTTACCACACATGAATAAGGGACTTTGTAAAGGGGAGTAAGATATTTGTCAGTATATATACAGAATGAATTAATGTATATATTTATTTTATGCTAGGCAGTGAATTGCTGAATTTTCCGAGTGAAATAGCTGTCATAGAGTGAAACTAAATATATCTTTTCACTGGCCGTCAATAAATATTATATCTAAGAAATTTCGATGTTTCGTGATGATTGCATACCATAAAGTGTAAAGATGGCTCTCTGGAAAACCAAACGACGGGTTCAAATCCAACCAATGATACATATTTTTTTTTCTTCATTTTGTTTTTATCTGCTGTTTAACCTTAGATGGAGAAGGAGTATTTTGTAACTACTGATCGTTTATGTGCAAATGTACACAAAACAGCGCTGAACAAAAACGGTAAACCGCTGACATTATCGCGCGGGATGCAGTAAGAAATCGGTTACTTCAATGTTTTATACAAGTTGTTGGACAATACGCTTGAGCATAAAATAAAACGAATATTGAGTTTTCCACCCACTCTATGAAATATATCCGTTATTCACTCGCTTCAAGCAAATGCCCTTTATATATTTGTGAATGTTCCCGAATAGGTGGATATGTATATAAGAAGTCTCCCTTCGTTTGTACATATATGTATAATATATACATTGTACCCTAAAGATCGGTAATGAGCATGGACAAAAAGGATTTCACTATTGGGGGACAACTATCGGGGGAAATATATATATATATATATATATATATATATATATATATATATATATATATATATATAATATTATGAAGACAATTATCAGTGAGGTTTATTGTTTTTCTTGAACTTGATAACTGAAAAGGCGGCCATCAAATAAACATTCCATAATTGTGTTTAAACCATATAATAAGGAAATGTCCCCAAATGGTCGGTTTTATGCATGTACGTCCTCCGATAGCAG